>JAWPHD010001934.1:0-252500 GCA_037043455.1 Cyrtodaria siliqua | reverse complement strand
CGCGACGTTACGACGCCACATATTTTATGACGTTTTGGCGCTAAAGTGTGTCTGACGTCGTGGCGGTTCTATGTCCATCTGAATTAATTTTTACTTATTTGATTGCAATGTTATGTGATAAAAAGGATGATAAACTCGTTCCCATTCCATATAAGATTTATGAAACTCGTTATGAATTATTTTTAATTTTAACTCGCCAAAAGGCTCGTTAAAATTAAAATAATTCATAACTCGTTTCATAAATCTTATTTGAAATGGGAACTCGTTTAAGATCCTCTATGTATGTTATTGATTCACAGATATATTCTTGATTATTTTTTTCTGAATATATTTTTTTGAAATACTCTCGACTTGGGTAATTAAAAAATATATGACTTTTATAAAAAAAAAAGGACTTGTTCATAAATATATAGATGACATTTGTTGTTTTGGAGTGAATAACAGAATTTATTTCATCGATAAGTGTGAACACTTTTTTCACGAATGCGAAATAAAATCTGTTATTCACGACAAAACAACACATTTTCTATTTATTGTATGCTTTATAAGCAAAGTATAAGTAAGTTGTTGCAGTATGCAGAAAAATAAATTAATATGAATATTATAATGATAAAATTGATGTTTAAAATTACCCATAACTTCTAAACAACTTAACCGATTTCAATAATCTACAACTCATTTTCTCAGATAAATTATTTCCAATACCAATGATATAATTTTATAGCAACTTCCGGAAAAAAGTTTTTTTTGAAAAAAAACGGCCAACTGACATTTTCCACTGTAAATGACAACAATTCTGATATACTTGACCAGTTTTAAAAACTATAGCTCATTTTCTTTGTTAGGCCATTTACAGTCGAATGATATTGTATCAAACAGTTATTTTCTAAACAAATTAAAAAACATATTAAAAAACATAGTAATTCCGGCAGCGAAAAATAACTCATATTGAACGTCAACAGAAATAGAGGATCTTAAACGAGTTCCCATTTCAATTAAGATTTATGAAACGAGTTATGAATTATTTTAATTTTAACGAGCCATTTGGCGAGTTAAAATTAAAAATAATTCATAACGAGTTTCATAAATCTTATATGGAATGGGAACGAGTTTAAGATCCTTTTTATCACATAACATTGCAATCAAATAAGTAAAAATTAATTCAGATGGACATAGAACCGTCACGACGTCAGACACACTTTAGCGCCAAAACGTCATAAAATATGTGACGTCGTAACGTCGCGTCTCACACATAACGTTGCGTATAAAAGAGTTCGTGTTTTACCTCTTTACAAAATAGCAGTTTACGCCAACTTTTTAACAAACCAACAAACATGTTTTGTATAACGTGCATTATTTTTATAAGCTGTAACAAATAATAAGTTTATGACTCAGATCTGGGTGAATTTGTAATAAATAAAATAGTTTCAGTTAATAAACTTGCGTAGTGTTACACGTTTTAACTCAACCAATCACAATCGTTCCAGGTTGTATTACACGTGTGTCATACAACAAAATATTACATGGCTGTTCGACACTGCTAACAAGGGACGTTATGTGATAAAAATAATTATCATTCTGTTGACGTTCAATATGGCCGCGTCCATATTGTAGTTGTAAAATTGTGTGTTTTACCCAACTGGTGAAGGGCTTTGCCCGAAATAGTTTATTAAATGTGTCTTAATATACTTTGCTATATATTTATAAACTTCCCTCAGGAGGACAATTAGAAACTTTAAATAGTCTTAATTTCACAATTTCTTTAAATATAAATGACATCTGTTTCGGAATTTATTTTAGCGCTCTTCCATTATATTTATTGACCTTAACTCGCAGGTACATACTAAACATATTGCCCACAACTACAAAGAGGCCGAATCAATATCCACCGTTATTAATTATTAATCGCATCTACACAAATATGAATGTTTTCTTCGGTCGGGACGATAACGTAAGGTGCCAACAGATGGCGCCAAAGTTCACGTGCCCACGCGACCTCGTAATGACGTCTCCAAGGTATAAAATTTGACGGCTAAATATTGACCAATAATTGGGCAATTAGCTGGCTCGGAAACTTAGACAGAATTTTGGGTTTTGATAAACGCGTAACAGGTACTGTGACAAAAAGAAAATTGCATCTTGTTAAAAATGGTAGCTTAATTTGACGTTTCACTCTGGGACGTGTTACCACACGTGGAACGGTATTTAGAAACGGTGTTATTCGTAAATTTGGCACGAGGAAATTTTTCAGGAGTATAAAAATCATTGGTCAACTTTCTTTCAAACAATTGCGCGTGTACTATTATAAATAATAATATGAGTATATTTTTACTTTTTGAAAAAGATATTTGGCACTCAAAAAAATATTTGGCCGAAACAATTATATGACCAAAAAACAAAAACAAGTTGTCCACGCTCAATTACACCAAAACATACATATAAATTAGTTATGTAGACAAATTTACGAGACGGCGCAAGTTTTAAATTTGGTATCTCTAAAGGCACGATTATAGTTAGAAACATTATCGAATTAGCTGGCGAAACTGTTGTATAGAACCGTCTATCTACAGTCCCTCACAGAATATAGAATCCTGACAAAATCAGACCAGATAACCTCAATATGTGATTCCAAGCTGTGCCGAGCTTCGTATCAACTTTCTCCAAACGAGTTCAGTTAGTAAATAGGCAAGAATGAAAAAGCACAACATAACGAACATTTATTAAAGGAACAAATGGCAATACTTGCGGTGTCCCGTTGGTTTTCCTACATAACTTGCAATTGTTCAATCATTGATATTAATTATTAGAATAGTTCAAAGCTAATTGTTTTTATATATTATTAACTATATATTATACTGCACCAATAATATATTTAAACATTTGGTAGAATAACGAAGACAATTGAAATCTCAATTTTATATTTAATTACATGCAAGAAGTTTAAAGTCAAAATGATACAGTATTAATAAATCAAAGTGCTAACTTTAATGTTTGATATAAAACTCAGGACTGCCGCGTAAGCCTTTAATGTTAACTGCCTATATATATATTAGTATTCGGCCTGCACTATTATGATGTTCTGTTCTGTTCTGTCTTGGTTTTATTACACTCCCGCATCGTATATTATGTGATAAATATATTTATCACATAACGTCCCTTGTTAGCAGTGTCGAACAGCCATATAATATTTTGTTGTATGACACACGTGTCATACAAGCTGGAACGATTTTGATTGGTTGAGTTAAACGTGTAACACTACGCAAGTTTATTAACTGAAACTATTTTATTTATTACAAATTCACCCAGATCTGAGTCATAAACTTATTATTTGTTACAGCTTATAAAAATAATGCACGTTATACAAAACATGTTTGTTGGTTTGTTAAAAAGTTGGCGTAAACTGCTATTTTGTAAAGAGGTAAAACACGAACTCTTTTATACGCAACGTTATGTGTGAGACGCGACGTTACGACGTCACATATTTATGACGTTTTGGCGCTAAAGTGTGTCTGACGTCGTGGCGGTTCTATGTCCGTCTGAATTAATTTTTACTTATTTGATTGCAATGTTATGTGATAAAAAGGATCTTAAACTCGTTCCCATTCCATATAATATTTATGAAACTCGTTATGAATTATTTTTAATTTTAACTCGCCAAAAGGCTCGTTAAAATTAAAATAATTCATAACTCGTTTCATAAATCTTATATGAAATGGGAACTCGTTTAAGATCCTCAATGTATACGTTGCGTTGTAAACCTTCGCCTCTCACCGCTGCGGGTTCGAATCCCTCTAGGAGCTCGACTTGTAAGTGAGGAACTGTTGATTCTTACGGATGACGGGAGATCTACAGTACAGTGGGTGGTCTGCCTCCACCACAAAAAAAAAACGACCATCATATACAACCTTACATGTGTTGAGAATGACGTAAAACACCATATTAACCATGAAAAATGCAAAAGATCTTCCCGATTACAAATCAGTGGTAGTATTATATACTTGTACCTTGGGATCATCAAGTCCAATCTTTGTGGCTTTAAAGTAAAATATGGCTTAAGCCTGTGCTAGTGGGTTGTGAGAGGTGTTACACCTTATATCACCTCTAATATAATCGAGTCTGCTACTTTTCTCTCGTGTTTCTGTTCGATGCGTCTAAGACATGTCCTTTTTAATATTTATTTATAAAATAGTATTTTTTTTTTTTAATTTGGATAAATAATATTATGAAACTATCTTTTAAAGGAAATACATGGCAATATTCAATCTTGGTTATTTATTTTTTAAACTTGCGGCGACCCTTTAGTTTTTCTACATACTTTTGATTGTTCAATCGTTAATATTAATTATAAGAATATTATAAAGCAAATCGTATTTTCATATTACTAACTGTTGATTATAAAGCAAATCGTATTTTCATATTACTAACTGTTGATTACTTTGCACTAGTAATAAATCCAAACATAAAGAAAAAATAGAAGAAATGAAAACCGACCGTTTTATTAAATAACATCCAAGCAGGATTATACTGAATTATACTTTATCATGTTTATTTGCTATTTTAAAGAGATTAATTAAATAAATCACTGCTTAATACATAAAGCGGGACGCCGGGAATAATATTAATGAACTCATGTTTGAAATAAACCGACTATTTGATTTGAAATACGTTTATAATACTACTACTACTACTACTACTACTACTACTACTACTACTACTAATAATTAATAATAATAATAATAAACGCTGCAAGCAATATATTTTGTATATAAGCCATGGTATATATAATGCTTTGCGAGTCAAATTGAATAGACATGCATTTAAAATGTACTCGTTTGACAAATATGCTATGCTTACAATCCGAAATAACATTCTTAAACAATGGATGGTTTTCCATAAACAATTAAAACAATACGGAATAAAAATGCACCATTGTATGACCATTCAATCAACTTCAGATTCATGTTTCCTGTCATTTTAGAATATGTAATACCATGTGTATCCCACTATGTGTTAGCGCATGTGCGTGCGTGTGTGCTTGCGCGTGTCTATCTTCAGCATTTGCAATCAGGAAAAAAAAAATATAAACTCAAAAGAAAAAGGCAGGAACAAGTATTGAAATGGACGCACTTGATAGAAATATAGTTTTACAATCAACTTCAACTTCAACTTCTTTATTTCACTTAGGTTCACATATATGAACAGCATAAGCAACATGTCACAAAATACATTTACATATGAATGTTGGTAAACATCAATATTTTGTCGAAGCATTTTGACTTAAAGACTAGAAAAAGTTCCATTTTTTTTTTAAATTGAAATCCTACGTTTCTAATGTTTTATACATTATGTAATTGAAAATGTCATTCCCAGTTGCGTGCGCGCTCTATTTCGGCACGTTCTTCTGCTCGTAATTGCAGTTATTCTATGTTTTTCTGTAGTGAATTATCAGCAAATTGTGATATAAATACGTATTTGGCAAGGAAATACACTCAGAAAAGACAAGAGTCGTTGAATATCAAGTTATTAAGCAACTATACCCTACTGCCGACAATTTAACACTATATCCTGGTTCCGACAATGTAGTAACTATATATTAGTGACGATAATTTAGCAACTATACCGTAGTGCCGACAATTTAGCAGCAATACCCTAGTTCCGACAGTTTAGTAACAATACCCTAGTGCCGACAATTTAGCAAGTATATAGTGCCGACAGTTTAGAAAGTATACCATATATAGTGCTGACAATTTAGCAAGTATACCATAGTGCCGACAATTTAGCAAGTATACCATAGTGCCAATAATTTAGCAAGAATACCATAGTTCCGACAATTTAGCAAGTATACCATAGTTCCGACAATTTAGCAAGTATACCATAGTTCCGACAATTTAGCAAGTATACCATAGTGCCGACAATTTAGCAAGTATACCATAGTGCCGACAATTTAGATTTAGCAAGAATACCATAGTGCCGACAATTTAGCAAGAATACCATAGTGCCGACAATTTAGCAAGTATACCATAGTGCCGACAATTTAGCAAGTATACCATAGTGCCGACAATTTAGATTTAGCAAGAATACCATAGTGCCGACAATTTAGCAAGTATACCATAGTGCCGACAATTTAGATTTAGCAAGAATACCATAGTGCCGACAATTTAGCAAGAATGCCATAGTGCACAATTTAGAAACTTCACCATAGTGTCGATAACTTAGCAACTATGCCCTAGTGCCGACAATTTAGCAATTATAATATTGTGCCGACAATTTAAAATTTCAGTAGGATAGTCCTCTACCAGAAAAATCTTAAAGTGTTTGCTGTTCGATGTGCGGACAGTTTTAACTGCATTGTTTGGTAAATAAAATAATGTACATTTAAAGACAAGAACTAGAATAGCAAAATTCATTTAATTTCATCCCTGGCATCGTATGTATCTGTTTATTTATTTATATTTTTTATTCAGTTTCAGTATGAATGCACGCAACTTAAATATAGCAGGTATCGTATACATATAAAAATATTACCATTTTGTTTTGATAATTAGTCCAAATAATATCCAAAGACACCAACGCAAAAGTCTGAACAAAATTCTATAAACGTTTAAGTGCAACTTCAGACGACGGTGCAAGTATGAAACCGTAAATTAGAACTTCCTATTTTATTTCTGCGCTCAAAATTTGATTACTTATTTACAAGAAGACCCCCTATATTGCATTACCCAATTTTCATAACCTTTAAATTGCACGTTGTTCGTTTATTACTGCCGTAACACCCCGTGGTTAAAAATAATACGATTTACCACAATGTTTATTAATTTCATTAATTACCGACAGCAAAGCTATTCCGTCAAGGAACCAGGCTTCTATGGTCGAAATTCGGTTATCCGTAAATAAAATTACGGCAAGCAAATGTGGTTTCGTGGCGTTTTTATGCACCCTTATTGTATTTGGGGTCAACCATAAAAGCGGCGTCCCTGTGGAGGGTTCATTTTATTCAGCTTAAGTATTCGATAACTTAGTATAACACCCTCATCGTAGGCACTTGTTACTCGATAAATACGATTACTTACTTTAAACTTGTTACGTATTAAGATCATTAAGGAAATATCACCTGAGACCGCCCAATTTTGCCTCATTCTTCTTTCATTTATGCCTGATATGTTCAGACGAGAAGAATTAACGCAATTAACAAAATGCAATTTTCTCATAATACTCAATTCAGTTTTATATAATAGCGCCAAAGTTGCAGACAGATTAGATCAGATCATTGGTGTCTATTATATTATTGGAGTGGTTATATGGTTTCGTAAATAGTTTTTACTGTTTATAATAAAAGTAGACTTCATACCTGGTACTTCATTCAGTTGTCTTGATGAAGACGTCGCGTGCTCAAGGCTGTATAAACTTCCAAAATCCTCGAGTTTTCTTTTCTCATCGCGAACGTCACCTCCTAAAGACAATCTACCGTCGTCAGAAAGCATTTTCAATGTAATATTTTAAATTAACTAAGTTAATCACTATTTGCAAAGCGCACCACTTGAAGGTTTTGAGCGAAGATTAAAACAATGGTTTATTATTCAATTAATTATTAATGTGTTATTAACCACAGTTATGTCGTAACTATTGCTAGGAAATTAGAAGACGTAATGAAATTGTCGCAGGTTGTTATTTTATACTAAACGCAAATGGGAAGACTGCAGAGACGTTTTAGCCAATAAAAATTAACGGTGTTTGATTATTAAAAAGGAATCTCACGCGCCAGCGATTGGCGTAATCCCATTGGCTGAGACGTTGTCTCGTGCCTTTCTGAAGTTGTCCGAAGGATTCCGAAGTGGATCGATATTGGCAGAAATGTGATAATGTAGTCAATTTGCAACCATTATATCTCATACATAAATAACGGCTATTTTCCGAGTTACGTCTCTGCAGACCGTAGGAGGAAAACTGCTCATTATTGATGTTTCCGCAGGCAAAATATGAGACAAACCTTAACTACATTTTGCAAATGAAAAAATATTAATATTTTTTTCATGTTTTTTAGGAATGGCAATAAAAAGTAGTAATACAGTGCGACTGTAAAATTAGTAAAATTACAGTTGCCTTAATGTAATTTGGATGCTTCCCCCATTATTAATGTAGAGGGGCATTAAGACAATGGAGCTTAAAAAACAGCTAAAAAATGGTTCATGTAAATTCAGTTATATGCAACAGTATACGGTTGCAATATGTAACCGAGAACACGAATGATATGCGGTAAAATATAACCGATAAATTCTTTTGCACTATAGCAATTCATTTTTGAAAATTCTAAACAAAAAAAGTTTTGTATATTGCAAAATATAATTAATATTTTTCTTCAATTGAAGAATTTAGACAATATAAACAGGATATGAATGAACGAATAAAAGTCTTTATTTATCGAGGGTGATCCAATTAGTTTAAACTAGTCGTCCTTGGGGGCCCTCTATAACAAATACAAGATACAAAATACAAGAATGGCAAGCTACATACGATATATGTAAAAATAATAACAGTGTTGGTGGTGGTAGTTTGAACGATATTTACACAATAATGAGATGAGATGATATCTATATCGAGTTTAATGTTGTTTTTCCTCTATCCATTTTATGAAGTTGTTTGTAAAACTTTTCATAGTTTCACAATTCTGAATGTGCTTTGGAACATTATTCCATAAAATGGTCCCGAAGTAAGACATGCTGCCCTTGAACAGATTAGGCTTATGAGTACTAAAGTTAGTATCAGTTAATGATCGAAGACTTCTGTCAGTTGAATTACGAGTAGTAAACATATCGGAAAATATGAAGGGGCAGTATTGTTCGAAACTCTAACTCTGCCTTTTTAATGAAATTCGGATACATTTTTATCAAAGAAGTTAGAACACACACATATATATATATATATATATATATATATATATATTTGTTTTCACAAGTGTGTAGTTCGAGAGTAAAACTATTTGAGTTTTTATTCCACAGATATTCCCAAAAGCCATCAAACTCTTCGTCTTATACGCATAGCATACCATTTATGTTTCATTGTAGTGAAAGCATAACCAGCAAATAAACAATCAAAATATAAAGGCGTGTTTTCCCCCCTCAGTTATAATAAACCAGTAGTTCACTGGTATACAATATAGTTTCGTCGGTGTGTTCTTGGGCAAGACACTTTCCCTTATTAGCCTCGTCCGTCGGATGGGGACGTAAACCGGGCGGTCTCGTGTATAGGTCTATCCTCCGAGCACGTTAAAGAGCCATAGAAATCTATTCGATAATAAGAGTAGGGCACGGTTCCCGGAGTCCTATGTATCATTCCTCTCTCTCTGGGGCTGCTCTAAATAACCTATACTGTGTTGATGAGCCATTAAACAACATTCAATTGGTATACAAATTATATTCGAGTTGTATTTGCAATATTTGTATAGGTCCCTGAAGCCTGGGTTCCAGTCTGTATTTAAAAAACACCCCTAACTACAATATATCAACAAAAAGGGATGGGGTTTGTGGGTAGGGATGTTATTAAATAAAACATACAAGTAAAATAAAGAGTAAATAAAATTCGAGAGCTTTAATGTGAAACTGTTCTTTATATACTCTGAAGCGAAAAAAAAAACGCAACTTGGAATTTCCGCTATATACTCGTATTGTATATACGGCACACTTAATTCCATATAATATTCCAAAGAAATTCAAAGATGTTTTGTAAAAACAAAAGCTGCAGGTAGTTAGAGAAAGGACACAATTGTGATGTTGCAGACGTTTTAATCACAGTACACTTTGTAACAAGAAATTCATAAATGTTGAAGTTCCTCTTTGAAAAATTGAGCCATTTAACGTAAAGAGTTTGCAAAAGTTTGCATCCTAAGTTTGCTCACATGCTTGAGACAACGCTTCCTCTGTCAATACTGGAACTTTAAAGGAATACTATGTGCTGTGTACTCTGTCAATAATGGAACTTTGAAGGAATACTTTTTTCTGTGTTATATGTTGTTTTAGACCTTTTTCCGAAAGGAAAGGTCTTACGTAGCCATGTACCATTCGATTAACAGCAGCATATTGTATATACAATATATAGCGGAAATTCCCCAGTTGCGTTTCTTTTTCGTTTCAGTATATAGTTACAATAGCTATCCACTCACTCCTTTGAAATACGGACACTATATTAAAATATTAAGGACCGCACACCAGTGAGATATAGGGATACTAACAGACTGCGGATTGTGTTTTTATTCTATAAAGTCATATATATATTTATATTGTATAGTCTCTTGTAATTCTAAAAAGAATGGCACAGTTATATTTTATGAAGTGTTGTATTGTAGATAATATTGTACTTTGATGAGACTTAAATAAACTATTAAACTCTATATTTGTAGAACATATAATGTTTCGGTTCTACATTAAAGGATTTATACTATATATAGGTCAACCGGGTTAACTTGAAATATGGTAAAGCAATATTTCAATTTACCTATATTGTCACATAAGTACAATTCAGGACTTTATATTTTAAATACATAAATAAATATACATGTATGTTTATGCGATTTGGTTTATACGTGTTTGCTTTTATAATGGAAAGTAGCGACAATTAAATATATTAATTTTGTAAAATGTTATAGCTTTTTATCGAAATTATTATTAAGTTTCATGTTAGAATGCAAAGAGAAGTTAAACTTCTGGTATGTTATTTTTTTCATTTCCCCATGTTACACAGACATTCTTATAAATATAGAGAAAATTAAAAAAAAATCACTAACGCACAAACATGATCCTCTCAATATCAACATGAACAATTGCATAAATACAACAACATTCAATAAATTTAAATACTAAACGAACCATTTGATTGTCTTTATATTGGCGTTAATTACGCATAAAACCTGAATCGTAATTATTTTAGTGCATTTACAATTTATTTTCAGTATTATATTTCTACACAAATCTTGAATTAACAAGCAACATTGCATGTTGGCCAGGGTATGTAATATTTGTAAAAGTACAGACTGGGTAAAAAAGTCAAATCAAATATATCTTACGCGATGTCTTTTACATGTATTTGTTAAAGCATGCAGTCAGTATTACTGTGTCCAGATGTCGAGAATTCTTGTTTGCAAACGATGTGCGGACAGCGGACATCTGTTCCAACAATGGTCATAACGCCGCAAAAGGGGTCGGCCCAGCCCCTACCACCTAAAACAAAACGGCCTGGGTAATTAGAGGGTTATTAGTCATATTGCGAGCTTGTTACGCTTGGTCAGATCAGAGGACAGTGGCTTGCCCGAAGTGATTGCTGGACAATAGTTAAAGGCAAACAACGAGCAGTGAAGTACGGCGTTAAAAATAAACATGTTTTAACATCAAAGGATAATATGACACTGAGAGAGATTAGCGACTCATCTTGAAATATGTCAGTTAGTTGACAATTATTGACATATTTTTTATTATTATTATTTAGAATTTAACTGTAATGGAAACTTCGATTGTTTTATTGAATTATTTTCTTCAAACCAGTTTTGATATATATATACCGATGGTTGAATTATTTTCTCCGAAACAGTTTTGAAAATAATTCAACCATCGGTATTATAGGTTATTGAATTTGTATGGCTAAATATTACTTGGAACGAGTTGTTTTGGCAAAGGACGACGAGCTTGCGAGTCGTCCCGCGCCAAAACAACGAGTTCCAAGTAATATTTAGCCATACAAATTCAATAACCTTTTTATTGTATACTTTCATATTGTTTTCGATCAATGTTAATTGTATGACAATTACTTTCATTGTATTTGTGTTATTTTTTATAGCTTTGGATGGAATTCCTATCTTGCCATTCAGTTTCATTTGTGTTGATGACTATTTTGCGCGAAAACGACGTCGACGTCGGATGACGTCATTAAAAACAACAAGCCATTTTCTAAAGTTTGTTTACCATTCGAAAACGTTTAAAACAGTGGGTGAGTGACCATTTCAGGTATTTTATCAATTTTTACCATAAAAGGTTGGGAAAAAACACGTATTTTTTTGTTGACACTATAGGAAGGATTCCGTTATTTTTTTTTGAAAGTAGTTCCTTATTTCTATTTCGCGGCTCTTAGCAAGCACGAGCAAAAGTTCCCGTGCAATATCAATGCGTGCAATATCGTAGAATATTGCACGCTTAGCTCAATGCAAACTAAACGGGACAATATGAAAGTATACAATATATATATATATACACCTCAAAATAATTTAAGGACCATATTTAGATTTGGGTCATTTTTTAAAGTGCTAAAATTGAATAACTTACTGTATTTTATAAATTTTTAAGCTTAGTTGTTTCTTTTACAATTGTTACATTACACACATGTTATAACTTTTTATATCAATATGAAATCAATAATATTAAAGATTAAGTAATTATTAATATATATATACTCGTATATATATGCCTTAGGAACAAGTGGATGACTCCCAAGAAACTCAAGTTATGATAATCACTGTGTGATAAATGTATGTGTTACTATCTTAAATCAATGATGAACCCAATATGCCGAAACAAGCTGCCCACTATAATACATGTATTGTATATGAACACCATTATTTTCAGCATGCAGCTGTGAGTGCAGCACAACCCTGCTCTGTACCTCACTCTGTATTTATATGCATTTACAGCAGTGATGCGGGTGAACCGTGGATATTTGTTGTTGTTGTTGTCATTTTATGTTTTGGACACATTTTCATGACTTTCAACATATATCGATATTTCAAACATGCTTGCAAATACCGACACACCGTGTACAAGATAACCACGAACTTTCCTAATTCATTACATATACAAAATGCAAAGCTATCATATACACTTGTTAATTAAAGATTCACATATACATCGCTTTCACATACATCTCAGCACCAGTTGAGTGTTTACAATGTAATTCGCAGCAACCCTGCAGTTGGGCAAATGAGAAGGTTCTAGGTCCTTTCTACATTTTTTTTTATCTAGATGTAAACGGAGAGCAGACTTGGAATGTTCATTTCTGTTTTGCGCCATATAACCGTTTTGTGTTGGTGCGCCGTAAAACCCTAATTGTAAAACCCTAATTCAGCTCAGCTCCATTGTTGTATATACTCAAGAGATATGAAAACGCAACACGGGAATTCCCGCTATATATTGTATGTACAATATGCTGCTACGTAAGGCCTTTCCTTTTGGAAAAAAATACTGAAACAACAAATAATACAGCAAATATTATTCTTTCAAAGTTTCAGTATTGACAGAGTACGCGTTTGTCGCAATCATGTGAGCAAACTTAGGATGCAACATTTTGCAAACTATTTACGTTAAATACAGTACTGGACTAGCTCAGTTTTTCAAAGAGCAACTTCAACATTTATGAAGTTTTTGTTACAAGGTGTAGTGTGATTAAAACGTCTACAACATCACAGTTGTGTCCTTTCTCTAATTAACTGCAACTTTTTGTTTAGAAAACATCATGGGATTTCTTTGGAATATTATGTGCAATTAAGTGGGCAGTATATACAATATATAGCGGAAATTCCCGTGTTGCGTTTTCATATCTCTTGAGTATTATACACGACTTATGAGACACTGTGACACTGGGACAACATTATACACACATGTTTTTTTTTAAACAATCATTAATACTCAAGTAACAAAATATTGTGATTAATAAGACTAATTAAATACATGTATAAATAGTATATAACAATCAATACAATAAAGTAACGAGTGCGTCCTTTTGAAGGACATTATTGATGTAATCACTATCATCATCACCAGCTCCATTAACAAAATGTATATAATCAATGCCTTTTCCATTGTCAAAGTTTAAAGCAGCGGCTTCGATAAATATTATTAATATCTCAACTGATATTCAAGGTTGGCGCTTATTGTTGTTTCAGTTGTTTATGTTAAACCTCCGAGGTGTAGTCGAATGTAGTTTCTATAATTAAAAACAATCCCTCCTTTTCTGATTTTGTGGTTGTATGTGTATAAGAAGCGTATTAATAGGTTTTACTGGATCACTGATGAACATTTTCGAAATTTCGACTCTATGCTTACACTTTGTGAGCAACCATCACTGAAAACAGCTGTACCTTTGACCTGCTTAGTAAACAAGCAATAACTTTCTTACATGTCTTGTGACCCCACCTTTTCTGGTGATTTTTCAGTGAAAAATTAGATTTCTATATGAAAATTACACTGGTTGCAGCAAATCATTAATATGTGACACTTTAACTTTGGTGTCGATGGGGAAAATAATTAGTGGTTTCATACCTATAGGGAGAAATATTTTCGAACAGCCAAGGACAGACAACCTTCGGACTAACTACGGCATGGCGCCTAGCTATGAAATCAAACGTATGCATTCACTTCCTACACCGTGTGCAATCGTACACCGGATATTGCTACCACTGAAGCGGTGAAAATACACGAACTCAGGAAGATAAACGTCAACGAGCAGCAGAAAATCTAATTTTAACGAATACACGTCATTGCTACAACTGAAAAGGTATAGTAAGACTTTTTCACGTATTTTATCTGTTCATAAACCTGTTAATTACTAGAAAATACAGTCTTGGTTTATTTCCAAGGTGACTCAAACATGACGATGGTACTTCAAGTTCTTTTATATCACGACACATACATGTCTATTTTGTACAGACGCGAGGCTTTTGATGTCAACAAATAACGTTTAAACAGTTTTTTTACCGTTTTGTTTGTCTAAATTCAGAATCACGTCTTTTGTTAAAAGGCCGGTCGGTGAACGGACGATTGCACTTATTGTGTGCGGCGTATTGCCGTGAAAAATTAAACAACTGTACGGCGTATTGATTTTGTTGATTACTTCATTTTAAGAGCTTCTATTTTATTAAAGCTCTTCTCTGACGAATAAAATTCATAAATCTGAAGACTCAGAATGATGGTCGATCCCACCAGATTAATAAATCGAGACGGTTATTTTAATGCTTGTTAAAATCTTCAAGATTACCGTGTGTTTCTTTCATACAGTCCCATGTACTATTCTTAAAATGTTTTGTTTCTTCATTAGCGTAACACATTTATTTCAGAAATCATCCGTTTGACGCCAAGAGGGCTAATCGCATCTTTAGCAAACAGACGGCTGATGACCAGAGCCAGATCAAGCAGCAAGAGGCGTGGCACCAGTGAGACAATTTCATAAGTGTGATGAGAGAAAATGCCTTATACACAAACATTAGTAATTTGTTTTAATGACGAAAATAATAATCTATGCACATCTGATATCATGTGTTATTGTGTAAACCGAACGTATTAAACTACTGTTTTACGACTCATTAAATCTTGGTTTACAGTCTCCATGTGGGAACGTTTTTTCTTTGAATGACGTTTTACGTCATTTCAGCACACTTCCCCCACGTCCGTAAGAATCGACACTTTCTCACAGTGGAGATGTATGTACATGTATGTGTGTGTGATGGGGTGGGTGGGGGTATCTGTGGGAATTGGGGTTAAACGTCGCGTTTAACAATCGTTCAGTACTAGCATGCACTTATCAATGTTTTTTCCAGACCGGGTGGGGATGGGAGGCGGGCGAATGAGCGAAATGAGAAATAGTACAAATGTACAAATTAACTGTCTAATATTCCATCCCGAGGCAAACATCTATGTATAATTCCCTATGAGGTTGGAGTTTATATAAAAATAAAATATCCCAATGTTGGTACGGGATCTGTCTAATTTCCTACCCCGGATAATTACTTTCTCTCTACTCCACGGGATGTGCTCGCAGCCCCACATTCTATCCCTCCGTTGGGGTGGGGAACATTAATAGATGTATCACGACATGTTTACTTGTGGGTTCTGACACGTATTAAACATGTTCAGCGATAAAAGGTTTTTAGAGTAAAGTACGTCTAAAGCTATACATTATACATGTACATTGAAAATGATACTAGTACACATTACTTATTCAGGGAAGAAGTAGTTGATGTACGATGTGAATAAAGTGAAATTATTTTGGCGCACGTGACTAGACTTTTCCATGGACAATTCATACGATCCATGAGTAAAGATCAGATGAAAAATGAAGTAGCTAAAATTTAACAAATCAACACAAAACATGTTTAAAATATCAAGGGTCATAACTCTGGCGTTACTAATCCGATCTAGCTGTTTTTCGAACATGTCCGATCTTGCAGTGATATCAACAACCTGTCGTAGTATATTGCAAGAAGAACGAAGGCAATACCGTCTCAACGAGGCAAAATTTAACAGACAACTGACAACTCGCCATCCATAATTACTAGAATGACAACAATGCTGCACTATGATCAAGTCCCAGATACCCAGGAAGATGTTATTTAGGCCTTTAATGACACCTCTCGGTATCTGGATGACATATTAAAAACATTGACAACAATTTCTTTTCTACTACATAATAATATATACCCTAAAGAACTTGAACTTAACAAAGATAATATTTCTGATACTAACTCTTCTTTTCTTGATTTACATCTCTCCATTGAAAATGGTGAAATAATTAGCAAAATATATGACAAGAGAGATGATTTTAATTTTCATCTTGTTAATTATCCCCATTTAGATGGGGATGTTCCCCGAGCAACTTCTTATGGGGTATATGTGTCTCAAGTTAATCGTTCTTCTAGAGCTTGTACTCGAGTTGAGGACTTTAGTATTCGTTATTTTTGTATAACTAAAAATCTACTCCATAAACTTTGTAAAACCTTTGCAAAATGTTATTATCGTAACCCTGATCTTCTTCCAAATATAAAAGTAATATCTGACTTCTAAGGTGACGTGATTTACAAACTTCGTAAGGTCCTTGATCATGATCACATTCATACTATCTTTGTTAAACTTGTTAAACGATTTATCAAAAGAGGTTATGACCCGTACTACATGCTTGGTGGTGGACCCATTTACAGTTCGCCTTTATGCTTTCCTCTTTGATTGTGCGATGACCGGACAGGCTGTGGACCCTATGACGACGTCTACCTAAAGCCCAAAAGGACGGTGACGTTTGATGTTTGTCTGCAGTCTTGTCTTGTCGTGCTCTCAATAGTTTATTCTCTTGTTGCTCTGGCTACTGTCAAGTCATTGAGTACCATCTTTGTGTCTTTCTAGGCTATTGTTTTTTTTTGTATTTATATATACACGAGCATTTTTGTGTTTTACTTATATTGCCTATTAATGCTGCCTTGTTGGTTACATAATAGTTCATGGCGGGGATTTCTTTATTTACACTCTCCCGTTTTATTGCGTTGACAGTAGGTAAGTGAGAGGTTTGGTGCACGCTAGAACCTGGTTTAAACCCCCAGCGGCCTTTTTTGCCACTGACCGTTCCAAGGCGGTAGCCCTATTGTCAAACCTTTTGTGTTTGTGATGTCTTATTTGGCCATTTATTCATCTTTAAATTTGTTCGTTGTTTCTGTGAGTGTTTGTGGTTAAATGTTGTCCTTGAATGCTGCTTTTCCTGTTCGATTTATATATATAATATATATATAATATATATATATATATATATATATATTATTTAGAAAAAGAGGAATATACTTAAAATTTGTAGGTATTTATTAGAAATAATGAATCATATATATGAAACATAATACATACTAGTTCTTAAGCATACGCTATAAATTTGGCAAAGTGATCATATTCATAATACCCAAACTGAAAATACATAAATGGGTCATAGATTTGTTGTTAATCGGTTTAAAATGCAGTTAGTGTAATAATTGTACAAGCATTGTAAATCCTCCATTTACTCTGGAGCCACATTTATTGTTTTTCTGCCACTTCTCTTAGTGATGTGAGCGAGATGGCACCTGAAACAATGCAGGGGTCATGATGAAGACCTTTAATGAGCATGAACAAAAAATGGCAAAATAAATATGAATGGGGGTGGGGGTGGAGGGGTCTTACCCCTCTGCATGTGAGTGGAGGGGTCTTACCCCTCTGCATGTGACTGTGTGTTTGCAGTGGTTGTATTCTACCCCGGCAACCACACGGGGGACGCCTAAAGGAAAGGAAAATATATGTATTTATTGAGATTCAAACAAGTTTGACTGTGAATGTTGAAACGGTGATTTTGGTATTCCTTAGAACCCCACACCCCCACCACTGTACTTGTCGTGCAGTGTTTCATATATTTTTTCAAAGAACCTTGAGAAAAAAGAAGCCCTCACATTTCTCAATGCTGGTATTCAAATGCTGAGAATACTGAATACTACTGAACAATTTGAATAAAAACGCTGCACTTGTGTTTAAAATTCAGCTCATGCTTACTTTTGAGGGGCAATTGTAGCCGAAATATACTTTTGCGCGTTCTTTCACATTGGGCACACACATGTTGTACTACAGTGGATGCCTGTGTCCTCCAGTGAATGATTGTGTCTCTTTCTGTGGATTACTGATCGGAGTATGAGTGACAGAAATGTGTCGTTTATTTTGTGTTCTGAAATTACTACTCATATGTATATATAGATCTAATAACCTCTATAGATCCATATATACATAAAACTTTACAGATACAAAGCCACGTGCTCTGTCATAGTTTACACTATTTATTACAGGGTACAGTCATAGACAGACAGACAGACAGACAGACATGTATGTAGGTAGGTAGGTAGGTAGATAGGTTGAAGGTAGGTAGGTAGATAGGTAGGTAGGTAGGTAGGTAGGTGTAGGTAGGTAGGTAGGTAGATAGACAGATAGATATTTTTATTGATTTAAACTTTTACAGTTTCTCACCATAACATACATACTTTGTAATACATAAGTATAATCACATGACAGGTTGCACATATATCTACACACTCACATATAGTTCAGTTTTCAATACTAATAATCAGATCATATCAATCACACATTTTAATCCATAAACAAAGTATATTAAATAAATAAATATAAAAAAGTGAAAAAAATAATAATTTATATATAAAATAACAATTTATGTGAGGATGTACTTGAATATGTTTTAAGAAATAATATTTGGAATGGAACATCTGACAGTAAACGCCTCTGACAAATATTTACTTAAATTAAAAAGTTCTTTCTTCGTTAAGGATTGTAGCAGTGTTACAATGTTAAACATATTTGGCCTTTGTATGTAATATTTTCTGATATGTTTCTTTCTAATATCATTATAAGCTGTACAAACTAAAACAAAGTCTTCAATTTCAGTTGAATTACATATTTGACAAACTCTTTCATTTCTTTCAATCCTATGTCTTTCATAACGACCTGTCTCAATTCTTAAGCTATGTGAAGATACACGTAATTTAATATCTAAGTATTCTATATATCTTGTGATAAATGATGGATAACGACGCCCCGTAACGTAATACATTTATTTTTATTAATCCCCACTTTACGATAACATCGTTATATATTGTAACTCATGCTAATTATATTATAGTGTAACACATGCTAATTTAATACATCAGCAATAAAGGTATATTTTTAAAATTAATTATGGTCATTATCATGGTCATTATCATGGTTATCTTTTAACAGTGGAGATAAAACAAACCAATATACAGGTGTAACATGTGTATTTAGTAAATAATTCTTTCTTAAACGCTAACAAACAATTTCGATATCTTAAAGGGGGTACACATTAGGGGTCTAGGAGTCAGACTTAAAATTGACAAAATAATATATTTTCTATCCTTACGTGCCTAATATACCGATCCGTCGACATGATCCCGAAGAACGACGGAATTGGCCGAGTCTGCACGGGATAGGCCGAGTCTGCACGGGATTTGCCGAGTCTGCACGATTGGAGGAAAACATAATGGTCTTTAGGTTAAGCCATCATTAAGAATATATTGCTATCTTTAAGCATTTGGATGGCGGCCATTTTGAAATGTGATAAACATAGTAACATGGGGTGGGATGAGGTGATGGGTGGGAGACATTTATTATATTACAGAGCAGCTTAAATCTAAGCCAAAAATAAAACACTTACTAGTAAGTGTATATGTTGTTTTTTTGGGTTAAGCCATAATTAAGAATATATTGCTATATTGCAATTTGCTAAAAGTAATTAACATGGTGGGAGTGGGGACATTTAATATATAATAGAGGAGCTTACATCTAAGCCAAAAACAAAATAAAACATTTCTGTGTAAATCTTCTTTGGGTTAAGCCATAATTAAGAATATATTGCTGTATTGAAGCATTTGGATGGCGGCCATTTTGAAATGTGCAAAAAATAGTAACAGAATGACCTGTGACCTTGGGGACCCTTTCCGATTTTCAAGTTAGACTACCAACTACTATCACAGAAAGTTCGGTGCTGTTGTCCACTCTGTCCACATCCGACCATTTAGTTGGAGGAGGTTATATAAAACATTTTTCTAGGACATATATATAGAGAGATAACAGAGAAGAAGACAACTGTAAAGAAAACGTTTGAGAAGTAGGCAATAGTAAAAATATGACCAGTAAAAATAACACTACTGACTAAACGGAATAATAACACTACTGACTACAAGGAATAGTAACACTACGGACTACACGGACTAATAACACTACTGACTACACGGACTAATAACACTACTGACTACAAGGACTAATAACACTACTGACTACAAGGACTAGTAACACTACGGACTACACGAACTAATAACACTACATACTACACGGACTAATAACACTACAGACTACACGGACTAATAACACTACTGACTACACGGACTAATAACACTACTGACTACAAGGAATAGTAACACTACGGACTACACGGACTAATAACACTACTGACTACAAGGACTAATAACACTACAGACTACAGGGACTAATAACACTACTGACTACAAGGACTAATAACACTACAGACTACAAGGACTAATAACACTACTGACTACAAGGACTATATGAAGATTTTAATCTGCGTCATATACATTTTCAACTTCGGCAATTCCGAACAACAACTGAATTGGTATTGGCCATGTTGATTTCGTATAAGACCAGTTTGAAATTCATGAACCGAATACTGAACTTCATATAAATTACAGCATTGCCTTTATTGTATAGTTAATTACTAAAATAATCCTCGGTCTCTCGTGCTGACTGGGCTAGTATGAATACCATTACATTATGTGTACGTTTAATACTTGATGGAAAACCCAATATTGATAAACATCTTGATATTTATAAATATAGTTTATAATTATCAGTTAGCATACGCAAAGGAATTGAATTGAATTGAATGTTGTTTAAAGGTTCATCAACACAGTATAGGTTATTTAGAGCCACCCCAGAGAGAGAGAGGGGAAGGATACATAGGAATCCGGGAACCGTGCCCTACTCTTATTGAATAGGCATACTGTAACATTAATATGTGCGTTTTATAATTTCTGAATTAATTAAGAGCCTCACTGGCGCCATTTGGTTACTTCGGTATGGTTCCTCGAATGTCTATACTATCATTCCCCACTCTCTCTCCCTCTTGGGCGACTCGAAAAAACATATACAATGTGTTAAACCGTTAAAAAACACTTCATTTCACACGAATTAATTAAATGTGATGCATATATTATTTTTAACACATTGCCAACTTATACAAATGCAATACATGGACAGGGTAACGGACGAAATTATTCTGGCTCAACTAAGGTCAAACTGACAGTGATGATTGGACAAGAGGCCGGGCGCGTGTCTGGCACGCGACAATCAACCGATATTTAACCACACCACACGCCAGCATCGTCTTTATTATTCAGAGATTTAGAAATGTAGTTATTCACAATATAAAACGCATCATTTTTACAATTGAAGGACAATTGATAAGGCTTCGCGATTTTTGAGGTTCCTGCAGAGCTGTAAACATAATTATGTACTGAATTGATTGTAATATCTAATTGGAAACTCCTTCATTTCCCCTGTCCCAATATGACTTGATCTGTGTGAACGTAAGCCACCTTTTGTATCATCAACTATCTTCTATAAAATGATCACATCAATAGTATGGCACGTTATCTCTGTTACTTATCAAACAATGAATGATATCAACGGAAAACCACTTTCAATACATACGCTGTTTATTTCTGTATATTTATATAGGTATACAAGTATATCTATGTTTGTGTGACGACTTCATTTACTAAGGAAATAGAAACCATCAAACAAGCACATACAATATTACTAAATGTATTTTACTCGTGTGTTCATTATTCCTGCAACATTAATTACAGAGTAAAGAGAAGACTTTATACAGCCTCTAGCAACCTTGCTGTCGTTGCCTTTTTGGAGCGGTACGTCGCCTACAAATACAGAAATAAAGTGAAGAAAATGAACGTCTTGGTTAAAAAAAAGAAACAGCGTATTCCCGCCACACCAACTGACTATAACAACGACGCCGACGAACTTGAAGAAATGCAGCAACACTCAGAGACAGAAAACAGAACCTCGAGCTCAAGACCCAGGTCTTCCAGTGTTCGGTCACACACAGCGCGTTCTCAGGCGTGCAACTATGGAGAAAGAGTAATAACCAACAAAGTGTTGGCGTATGCCGGATTAGGTGCCACTGTAATAAAAGATAAAGAACCGAAAGAGACAATATCTGGACTAAGGAAGGAGTTGAAACGTATGAAAGAAAAACTGGATCAATCACAAGAGATAATTGAGAAACAGAATGGAAATATTAATCAATTAGAGCAGGTAAGACAACATTTAATCACCATTGATAATAACATAGCTTTTAATGAATAACTACAGTATAGCTACGATATTTATACTTATAACCGGTGTGTGTAATCAATATATCTTATATTGCCTCAAACTGGAAATCAGCCAAGGCAAAACACTATTTTCTCGTTAAAGAAACTAACCCGCTAAATAACGGAAAAATTGCACTACAAAACCGTTTATCAAAACTCTATCCAGGGTGTTTAGGTCATTTAATAATGTTATATGTGCCGATTAACAGTTTAGGTTTATTCACGGGTTCTTAAAATACCCCGTGATTGAATATGCGTAAAATGAATTATGAGTTGGTAACTCTTAATTTGACGCTCCAGTATTGGTGTTTGGCGTGTCTGGTTAAATCCGTTTTTACTGAGATTGGATTCTCAATATATACTCAGTTGCAAAAGAAACTGGACACTTTGAAAAATTTACTTTACACCCTATCCTCTTTATCAAGCGACAGTCCCTTAAAGATTCGACCTATTGAAAATCAAATTTCAATATGATATTGGCAATGGAATGATAAAAACTTTGGTACCAAACATTGCATATTCATTTTGGAATTTGTCAATTTAATTCTGAAAAACGTTATACAAATAAATCCAAACAAAACTCAGTGTCCACTTTCTGTTGCAACTGAGTATATATACATATACCAAACATTGCATATTCATTTTGGAATTTGTCAATTTAATTCTAAAAAACGTTATACAATTAAATCCAAACAAAACTCAGTGTCCACTTTCTGTTGCAACTGAGTATATATACATATACCAAACATTGCATATTCATTTTGGAATTTGTCAATTTAATTCTGAAAAACGTTATACAATTAAATCCAAACAAAACTCAGTGTCCACTTTCTTTATATAAATATATATATACCTCATTGTCAGTAGGTTTAGAAACGATGTACACATGTTGTAAATTTTAGATGTTTTTGGCGGGATAAACATAAGTACTCACCAAACCATTGTTCATGTCATTTTTAAACATCACACCACCAGTTATTGGTTTGATAATTAGAAGTCCTTTCACAAGTCTAATTATTCTCTTTCTGGCCTCAATTGGCGATGGACAGTAGAAATGGTGAATTGTTGTCACACCAGGAGGCAGAACGTCCCCAAGGTGGCCTGGAAACTGAATACCATGGTTTTGAATTTAATGGGGATCAAAACAGGATATTCATGTCCACTACACAATTGTCGTATTATGCTCACCATTTCAACCCGATATGACCTAAGATGTTAAAGGGTTTAAAACACCATTCATTCACTCTACTTTCTGTCAAATGTTTTATTAGTCACGTAAAATAAAATAAATACAACTTATAAGAACTAAATAGTCTTTTTTTTAAAAATAAAATCCCCAACTACAACCACTTTTGTTTATCATTTTTATTTCAAGAGTAATAAACTCACGCCTGAGCATAGAGCATATTCTTTCAGTTTTTAAAACTTTACATTGGAAGGGTTATTTTAGAATTCTAGGATTTGTACTCTACAGAGGTTCAATACTTAAAATCGTATACATATTTCGATTTCTCCAATAGTGTTGTATATATCAAACGTAATTCGTAATACTTTATACTGCAGAAGATACGTGAATATGAGACACAAGGACAAGTAAAATCGCCACTCCTACATGTTAGCGTAAGTGCACAGAATTTACAAATTGGCCAATTGAACAGAATGTCGTCATCCGCGTCATCGGACACGTCGTTGGACACATCGTTGGAAGATCTCAACGAGAAAATTGAGAATAACTTCCGTTCAGTAATTTCAAACCAAAAACTGCTGATTGAGGTAGGCATACGACATAGTTATAAACACTGTATTGAACCCTCTTCTACCCTACCCTACCCCACCCGACAACACACAATCACCCCCACCCAACGTAAACACGTGGATGATACTGCCACTTATAGTATTTATTGTCAAATTTATTTTACTCAAGAATACTGTCAGGTTAGCTTGGCTTTAGAAATTTAAAACGGAAAAACACATGTTTAAGGATTTTGCGTTGATCCATTCGTTTTCATATTAAGCACATAGTTCAAGTTATATTTATATCTATACTACTAAAATTACAGATAAGCCACGATATCTTAAAATACACTGTCTTAGCAGAATACCTTAACATATCACTACTGTGTTCTTACGGATACTGTTCACTTATGGCTTTCGACTGTACTGTCTTCTTGAAAGGTGATTTTAAGGCATTTTATTTATTTTTTAAATTCTCTCTTTTTTAAATTCTCTCAAACATTGTAATCTTTCCGAAATTATGCATTTGTCTGAATACAAACTAATATAAATCCACGAGGTTGTATTAATACGACGCTGTGATTGGACCAAGTGCTAAGCGACGATTTATTTGCTGTTGTTTGTAAACTGCTTCGTTTTTGTGCTAAGGTAGTGTCACACAAGCAACTTAACACAGAGTGTAGTGGTGATCTTTACGCAGGGGCAGCATGCAGGGGCAGTAGTTCCAATCTTAATGGTTAACTTTCTCAAGCCCCGTGCTACTAGTGTATTGATAAGGTCAGCCAGGAGAAACTGATTCTCAAGCTGAGCGAATACGGGATCAGAAGGAATACTCTCGTATGGATAAAATCATTCTTAGTTTAAACATATTTATTTTACATCGATTGCGAAACAAGTTCTTGCAACATAGATTAATCACTCTCGATGGCTACTCTCGATGGCTTCCTGGGTAGAACCAGTACTAAGCAATGTGGATTAATTATCTTGCTCAAGGATAAATAACGTGGCCGCGGCGAGGATCGATCTGGAGTTAGGCGCTCTACCACTGGACCACGCACTCCACAAAGTCATTCTTAGACAACCGAACACAGAGTGTTGCTGTCAACGGATCCAAGTCATCAACAATACCTGTTTCTTCTGGAGTGCCACAAGGATTCGTACTTGGCCCAATACTGTTTTTTTGCATATATAAGTGACCTCACAATATATGTCAATTCCCGGGTTAGGTTATTTACAGATGACACTGCCATGTACATTACAATCACTCCAGAAAAACTATCAGAAACCCTACAAAATTATCTAACCAAACTTGAAAAATGGGAAACAAAATGGGATATTGAATTTAATCCCTTAAAATGAAATAAAAAATAAAAAATAAAAATAAAAAACAAAACGAAAGAAAACGTATATTGAGATAAATAATTATAGAACATAAACAGAAATATTCCAGTTATATCGAAAAAACATAATGAAAGGTAATAACATAATATATATATATTAAAATGACGAGATCAATTGATAATTTACGTATTTACATAAAAGGCGGAACTTGATGTGGTTACCGCAGTCAAAAATATCATAAATTATTTAATCAGCAACAATGTAATACCGTAATACCTTATTATGATTTTAATTATTATACAAATTGGTTGCATAGAGAGAGATGGATTCTTTATTCAAGATTCCCTTATAAACAACACATAATTCACACTCGACTTCTGTAGAAGATATACACCAACACAGATCACGAAGACGGGCTCCAGCGACCGGGACACTCCTTACCTACAAGACTCCGTCTTACGTACAGACATAGTCCAATATACATTACGTAGTGTCAAACAGTAGCCATATCTTACTTACAAACGTTGTAATTATTTTTAGAAATGCATTGGAATTTCTATCAAATAGTGTCAAATTATCACACGGGGCTCCCAACAGGAGACATAATTGTTATGCTCTTTGGCAATTACTGAGTAAATTTAAGACATTTCTACCAAATCTTTCGCCAACTTACGCCTGTGATCATCATCGTTACAGCATTCAGCCAAAGGATGAACTCTGATAAACAACACCACACTCTGAGCAGACTTTTTCCAAATCAAATGAACATAATCATTGACTGTATCATTTTCATTAAGATGTTTACCACTTTACCTTGGTTTAAGGACACAAAAGTACTGCCGACTTCTTTATAAGCCATTTGCTTGAGTATCTATATCATATGTCATCCACAGAAACAGTACAGTACAGATATACCACTCACAGTTAAACTAAGATTTGCATCTTCCAGTTCACTATTATATAAATTAATCAATCTATAAGACATAGCAGATAGTTACAATAAGAACGAACTTACTCTTGCCTATCTGGTTCCTATATCAACAGGTTGATAACAATTGAACGATTGCTAATTTTCTTATTATATGTGTAGCTTTTGTATTGCACACGCCTTTCTAATTCCTCATGCAGATTCACCAACGCTTTCCAGGAGCCCAGTTCGCGTAATATGTAAACCAAAAGTATTCTTCACGTTAAATAGCATACATTCGTCTGTCTACCTGACTCTTTGGTAGTAGGCGCATTCTCGTAGTAAAACTGAAGTCATTATGCATCCTGTACCTTTTTGAGCCCTCGCATTGAAAAGAGGGTTTCAGTGGTCACACGCTCCAATAACAGTCAATATTGCCGATGACTATCAGGTTCATCCTTTTTTTCCGACCACCTTTATGTGAGGTTATTATAATTAATTGTCATGTTCTTTATTTTTCATGTTCTTTTGTGAAAACGAGTATGTAATTGATCTGTAGAATTCATGGAATATAGCACTGTCATACACTATATGCTCATTATATATAGAATCAGGGCCCTGTTTTATTAAACATCTTAAGATAAGACTCACATTTAAAAATCTTTCACATTTTTCACCTAAGACATGCATTCTCTGTAAAACTCTAAAACATATTGTCGCCTCCTCAATCGTTGAACACTTTAGTATAATAGGAATATTTTATGAACTACCCCATGGTTTCCGTGAAAAACGGTCATGTGAAACGCAGCTCATAATGCTTATTGATGAATTATTCAAAGGTGTTCACTCCAAGAAACATATATACCGGATTCTATAAGGTTAGCCATGAGAAACTGATTCTCAAGCTGAGAGAATATGGGATCAGAGGGAATACTCTCATATGGATAAAGTCGTTCTTAGACAGCGGATAAAGTCATTCTTAGACAACCGCACACAGAGTGTGGTTGTCAACGGATCCAGGTCATCAGCAATACCTGTTTCATCTGGAGTGCCACAAGGAATCGTACTCTGCCCAATATTTTTTTCTCATATATAAATGACCTCCCAATAGATGTCAATTCCCGGGTTAGGTTATTTACAGATGACACTG
Source organism: Cyrtodaria siliqua (assembly GCA_037043455.1). Taxonomy (NCBI): domain Eukaryota; kingdom Metazoa; phylum Mollusca; class Bivalvia; order Adapedonta; family Hiatellidae; genus Cyrtodaria; species Cyrtodaria siliqua. Next base: position 224,624 of record JAWPHD010001934.1, on the reverse strand, counting down.
CCATTTACATTAAATTCACTTCAGTAAAACAATCAGAAACACTCCAAAATTATCTAACCAAACTTGAAAAATGGGAAACAAAATGGCATATGGAATTTAATCCCATGTCATCCACCTCACCTAGTCTAAAACACCCATAGACACTTCATACTACCTCCATAATACAAAACTCAAAGCAACACCATCATCAAAATATCTTGGCGTTGACATTTCAGACGATCTAACGTGGAACACACACATAGAATCACCAAAAAAAGAAAATCAAACATTCGGATTCCTCCTCGGAAACATAAAAGTACACTCAGAACCACTTCAGTCTACGGCCTACAAAACATTAGTCCTACCGCAACTCGAGTACTGCTCCACTGTCGGGTCTCCCCACATTGAATGCTACATAAACCAGATCGAAGCTGTCCAACGCAGGGCAGCTCGCTGGGCTAAGCATGACTATGGGCAAACTTCAAGCGTCACAGAAATGCTTCCCTTCTTGAAATGGAGAAGACTTGACAAGCGACGTAAAGATAGTAGGCTCTCCCTCTTAATAGTCGTGTAGCTATCCATCTTGAGGACTATCTGACAATGACGAACAGACAGTCTAGACACCTACATCCACGTCAATTTAGAGTAATAGGCACGACATCCGACTATTACGAGTATAAGTACGCATACTTTCACAGAACAATAGTTCACTTCCCCCAGATATCCACACCCTACACACTATAGAGATGTTCAACTCCGGAGTTAGCATAGCGGAACATGCCTCGCCGTAAGTAGCCCCAGAGTTTTTTTTTATTTTTAAAAAACTATTAAATCATACTTTTATTCTACTAACACGTCTATGTCAGATAGACGCGCGTCATTCCTAGGTCTCCAGCAGGGGTTTGGAATTAACGGAAGACAGATAGATAACTTTCCCACTAGAAACAAAGGTTGGAGACGAATGCCGAATGATTAGTATACCGGGAGGAGAAACGGGTTCATAAACGCTCTAGTTTATCGATTTATGTTGTCGCGCTAGAACGCCGCCATTTACTATTTTATCGATACAGGTAAATCGATCGTTTGAAAAGTTAAAATTTCAGCCAACATCTCAAATTAGGCAGTTTTTACAGCCTCTTTTTTACGGCTTTCTGTTATAATCAACATCACGAAATTACCTCCTTGACAAAGATAAATATGTCTACTATTCACTTTTTGTTATTATTAATGCCAAATATAACCCATACTTCGTATCTCGTTTGCAATAGCTCCACACCATTTTTAATTTGAAAAATTACAAATTTCGCTGATATCTCAAAAGGCACATTTTCATCACCCCGATTTAGGCTTTGTCTTATAATCACCACCATGAAATTACCTTCTTGACAAAGATAAATATGTCTACTATTCACTTTTTGTTATTATTAATGCCTAAATAACCCGTAGTCTCGTATCTCGTTTGCAATAGCTATACACTGTCGCCATTTTGTTTGTTTGGTGCAGAGTTGCGCCATATTTGTTACACGGAACCGTCTGATAAAATGTCCTTTTATACATGCAAACAAATACACTCTCTGTAATAGAGGACACAATGTGAATAAATAATACTTATGTTTACATTTCGCACCTTTATTGAGTTTGTAAGTGTAATAATTTATAAGAATTTGCTGTTTTTCACACACGCATGTTTCTCGCAGTAGTGAAACACACGCGCGACAACATAAAACGGCAAAACGATCCGTTTCTCCTCCCTGTATACTTACTCCCTGATACATTGTAGAATAGATGCATGTTAAAATATATCATTAAAAAAAACATGCAAGAAAATATAGTTTTATCAAATAAAAGATAATAATTTACCTACCTACCTAAACTTAACTCCTTGGTCTCAGAGCATAACTCTTCCGAAATGAGTCATATTTGTTTGACAAGAAATATGTATATAATAGATACGCAAGTTAACATTTTTGGTAGTACACTACCGGTTTCTGACCATTTCCTATTCTTACACTGAATTGTTGCGGCCATAAACCATACACTACAATTTTCATGATATCATGTTAATTGATTTGGTTCGATTAAACCTTTCTCTCAACTAAAGTTTTCACAAAGGCATTCGTCTTCGCCCGGAATCCACAAAACTGACGATTTAGCACGAAGCACATTTTGTAAAATTGTCAACAGAGCCGACTGTACCTTCAATAACTGTTTTAAGTCTTAATACCTTTTAAAAAGTAACGATTGTATAGCATAACCATTGTGATGCATCACCAAATGCACAACAAGACTTCCCGAAATAGCATAAAATCTTCTCTAAGAAAAATAAAAATTAGCTCAAGGATTGTTTATTATACCTCCACCTGGTAACGAAACTTTCGCTCTCGCTTAAAACTGAAACGGACTGGAACACTTTCTCCCCCCTGTAAGAATTCGATGTAGACAAGTATGTGTGCACGTAGTGCAGAAATATCGCATGTATAAGAACATGAAATGAAATCACGTTTATTTGAAAAGTGTAATTAATAGTGAAACATTTAAGAAATTGATTTACGATCAAAAGAGTCGTAAATTGTTTCATAAAACGAATGAGACCCACAAGCTTTTGTCCTTTTAAGGAATTTAATTCTTCTGCTGGTTGTGATTTTGAAAACTCTGTAAATGATTCATTATCAACACTTGTATGATTTAATTCTTCCACAGTAGTTTCAACATGTAACCTGACATATCTGTCAACTGCTGATACAAGTCATGTGTCGTATGTACATATTTCACTTAATATTTTATAACAAGATAGAACAATGTTAGATAATCCACAATTAATAGAAATATGTGTACGAGATTTAAAGTGGAAACACTTAAAACAGCTGTATCTAGTTGATGTTGACATAGGGCCCTTTTTGGAGATGTACATTTTTCGTCTACATTGCTTATGTCCGTGATTAAGCTATTTACAGCCTTCTTACACAGCGTATTAATCAACGCTACTCATTATGCAGGCACGTCTGAATTTTCTAGAGTCACTTCAGTTAATTGTCAATACTGTTTTACAGAAACTCGTTGCGGGCGTACCAAGAATAGCACTCCAGAATCACCAAGGCGGGACCACGAGAAGCACATATGTAGTACCATCAGAAACCAACTACTCGTCTAAAAGTTACAAGAATCGACAGTTATGTGAATAAACATTACATATACTTGTTATTTGTGAGGAAAATAGAAAAGAATATACCTGATAAAAGAAGAAATTAATGCGACTATTTTTACTTGTGATATTCAGTTGTTTGTAATAACATATTTATAATGATTTTTATATTTTCTAAGTAAACGTAGGTATAAACGTCTAGCAGGAAATGTAACTTTCACAGAACACAGTCAATCAAAACACGTGTTAAAACAAACAATGATTTAAATGTTTATACGCAAAGCATGTGACATCACACAAACAAATGGGTTGACAATAGGGCTACCGCCTTGGTAAGAACAGTGGCGAAAAAGCCGATGGGGGTTTAAACCAGGTTGTAGGGTGCACCAAACCTCACTCTTACCCTATTGTCATCCCAATAAAACGAGAGTGTAAATAAAGATATCACCACCAGGTTATATTCTCTAACAAACAAGGCTGATCATGTATGCATGAATAAAAAAAGCATAGAAAGCCACAAAGCTAGTACTCAGTGACATGGAGGAAGTCAGATCAACAAGAGAACACACCATTAAGAGTACGACAAGACAAGCTTTAAGACAAACATCAACCGCTACCGTCCTTTGAGAATGTAGGTAGACGTCATGATAGGGTCCACTATCTGTTTTGTCATCGCACGACCAAAGAAGAAAGCATAATCGCGAACTGTAAATGGGTCAGCCACTAAACATGCAGTGCGTTGTAAAATGATAGGATCATAACTTCTTTTGATAAACGTCTTAACAAGTTTAATAAAGATTATAGGAAAGTGATTATGACCAAGGATCTAACGAAGTTCGTAAATCTGTTTTGGTTATTATAATCGTCTCTGGAATGGTTTCTGTTTCTAAATTTGATCATACTCTGTCGTTGTAACCCTGATCAAGTCGATTACGTTTGGTATCTGTTGCTTGAATGCTATATCTGTATGTCTGTCTGTCTATCTGTCTGATATAGATGTCTGCGCTTATATATGTATCGGTGAAGAATACTTTTACGATATCTTTTCTGAAAAACTGACAGACGGAAGATGCTTTTCTAAAGAATAATATGAGAACATGACCTTTACTGAAAGACTGGATAATCGAGGATAGAGACCGAGGATAGAGGTGCTACCTTGTCTGAAAGACTGGATCAGCGATGATAGAGGTGCTATATTGTCTGAAAGACTGGATCAGCAATGATAGAGGTGTTACATTGACCGGTTGATGCTTGTCTCGTTTGTGATGTATTTATAAACATGTGACATGGTGACGGTGTTTGCACCACCGTCGATCGGGAGGTCTGTGGTTCGATCCCGACCGGGTTGAGGCCGATCTTGGATTGTAATACAAACGTAGATAACTACATTTGCTGAACATTACAGAGGTCATTTACCCTTCAGCATATATTAGTAGGATATAACTTTATCTCTGACACTCCTGACTAAACGCCGAATAAATTAAGCTTTAAATGCAACTTTAACCCTTTTTTCTAAATTAGAAAAATAAAGCATATTTATTAAACATACATCCACATATGACCGTTGGCATTGCTTTAATAATTATCATATTTACCGATTTGTTTTAAATGAAACTAACCACCATAAATTTGCCCCCTCCCCCCACCCCCACTCCACTCTCAACATTGGGAGCCCCACCCCACCCTACCCACATCCGATGTTGTATGTTTTGGTGTAATTGAGAGTGAATACCGTTTTTTTTGTGCTTTTTTTGGCATTTTGTGAAAACGTTTGGCCTCCACTTGAATAATTGAAACATACCTTTTGATTCTAAAATTTCTTTTTCAAAGAGTTTTCAAATATGAGTTGGTAACTCTTAATTCGACGCTCCATTGTTAGGGTTAGGTCTAGCCAGTTAAATCAGTTATATTGTGTCTATAGCGTTATGATTTCTCAAAATATGTAAGTTATATATATGTACCTCATCGTCAGAAAGTTTAAAACGGTGTAAATATGTTGCAAATGTTGGCAAATGTTGGCGGGATAGCTACTTTAAGAATTATTTGAATTATATACAAACTTTGTTATATGTTATAAATATAGTTTTCTGTTTTTCAGAAGTTGGATGTTTTTGTTTACCAGTGCGAATGTATATATTTATATTTAATGGGGTTATCTAATCTCGGAAAGTTATATGTCAGGGCTTAATCCATTTAACAATTTATATTTACAGAACCATGGAAACAATATGAGTGCATGGGCAATTTAGAACTTTAAAAAGTGTTTTTGCTATTATCGTACTGCTGTTAAGTGATTGGACACAACATTTACTTCAATATAGACTGAACCATTTTTCATAATGGATCCCCGATGAATGTGTGCGTGATTGATTTGTATGTCTTCTTTTTTAAAAAATAAATGGATCTACCTGGTCTGCGCATTGCCACATACAACATTATCATAAACAATATATGTTTGACTGAATGAAATGAAAGAAAACAATATATAATTTAAAAATAGTTTATCCAATGATAATTGATGTGGAGGATTAGGTTGACCATTGTGAAGATCGAGAACAAGATATTTGGAAACTTAGCCCCACATACATCAGGAGCTTTCGGTTGCTTTGACAATATCAAGGTCACTGTGGTACACACACATACCACTAATAATTTACGTAAAACTGTATTTGTTCTTTTATTAGACATATAACTGAATGTACACAATCAACGAGTTAACTTTATTTATTCATTCCGATATCAATTTGTTTATTGAAGTGCTGGTCTAAGTTCCATCAACATAGCGAGTGTTAATTAAAACTACTCAACATTATGTGATTATGACTTTTCGATTATGTACGTGTTTAACCTGACTGTTCAATGTCTGATTATATTTTTGCATATTTATTTGTGCTTGTTTTTATTCATGCCCAGCTGGGCACAGTTTTTAAATAAACTTAACACACTTAACACTAATGGTAAGAATAGGGGTAAGAAAAAAGGTTGAACAACCCAATTATGTCAACGTAGCAGTTTTGTTTCTCAATTCGTTTACTCCTCTATGACTAGATAGTTGACTATGTTTAACCATTATCCCCAGTTCCTCCCAAGATATTGTGCTATATTCTCTCTGCAGCTTCTTAACGCTTTGATCTAAAACTTGCTTGTCTCATTTATTTTGATTGTAAATGATAGTGAAATCTTAGATGTTAACAAGTAACAATGTAATTTATTACGCCACTAAATAATTCCATGAAATATTGCCTAAGTTTAACACCACTTTTCCATGTGAACATCCTCCTGTTTACGCGCCCATTAACTCAATAAATACTGAAAAGGGGATCCCTTGGAAGCAACAAACAAGAGATAAAAGTAGCAGACTCGGTTACATTGAGTCTGTCCATGAGAGGTAATTATAAGATGCAACACCTCTCACGCTTTCTAGCAACGGCTTAAGCGATATTCTACTTTAAAGCCACAAAGATTGGGCTTGATGATCCCAAAGCATCAGTAAGTAATAACATTACTGATTTATAGGCGGGGCAACCTTTTTATGGCCGCCACACAACACTAAATAAACGCTAGTGCAAATGACAATTAATACTAAAAAGGAGATCCTTTGGAAGTAACAAACACAAACAAGAGATACAAGTAGCAGACTCGGTTTTATTGAGTCTGTTCATGAGAGCTAATACAAAGTGCAATACCTCTCACGCCTCGTAACACCGGCTTAAGCGATATTCTACGTTAAAGCCACAAATACTGGGCTTGATGATCCCAAAGGATCAGCAAGTAATAACACTACTGATCTGTAGTCATCTCTACTTAACACCCACTCACTAGACGCTTACAGATTCTTACACGAAAAAAGATATAAAATACCTAAAAGTGGATCCCCTGGAAGCAACAAACACAAACAAGAGATACAAGTAGCAGACTCGGATTATTGAGTCTGTTCATGAAGGCTAATGTAAAGTGCAACACCTCTCACGCCTCCTAGCACCGGCATAAGCAATATTCTACTTTAAAGCCACCAAGATTGGGCTTGATTATCCCAAATGACCAGTAAGTAATAACGCTACTGATCTGTAGTCGGGTCAACCTTTTAAGGCCGCCACACAGCACCAAACAAACGCTAGTGTGAATGTCAATAAATGCTGAAAAGTGGATTCCTTGGAAGCAACAAACAAAACAAGAGATAAACTTCCGGCTTAAGCGATATTTTACTTTATTCTACAAAGATTGGGCTTGATGTTCCCAAATGAATAAAAGTAAAAAGTCGAACAGGAAATGTGGCATTCAAGGACCATAGTCAACTGAAAACACGCAAAGAAACAAAAAAACAACAAAAAAAACAAAAAAACAAAAAAAAAATAACTAGGGGCTGGCGTGGCGCAGTCGGTAGCGCGGCGGATTTGTAACCGGAGGCCCCGGGTTCAATCCTCCGTGGTGCCACTGAGTTCCGTCGGTGTGTTCTTGGGCAAGACACTTGACCTTAGCCTCGTCCGTCGGATGGGGACGTAAACCGGGCGGTCCCGTGTATCGGTCTATCCTCCGAGCACGTTAAAGAACCATAGGAATCTATTCGATAATAAGAGTAGGGCAGGTTCCCGGATTCCTATGTATCCTTCCCCTCTCTCTGGGGCGGCTCTAAATAACCTATACTGTGTTGATGAGCCGTTAAACAACATTCAATTCAATTCAATTCAAAAAATAATTACAAAGATAAAAAAAATACAAGATATGACACCACAAGCATGATAAGGTTGACAATATAGCTACCGCCTTGGAATGGATAGTGGCAAAAAGGCCGCCGAGTGTTTAAATCGTGTTCTAGGGTGCACCTTACCTCACTCTTACCCTATCGTTATTCAAATAAAACGAGATAGTGTAGATAAAGATATCCTTGTCAGGTTATCTAACAAGCAAAGCAGCATTAATAGCAATATAAGTATAACACATAAATAATCATGTATATGTGAACATAAAAAAACAAAGATAGCCAGAAATCAAGTACTCAATAGAGCAACAAGAAAACAAACCGTTAAGGGTACGACAATACAATATTTAAGACAAGTATCAAACGCTACCGTCCTTTGAGGAGTTAGGTAGACGTCATCATAGGGCACATAATCGTCCGGTCATCGAACAATCAAAGAGGAAAGTATAGTGGCGAACTGAAAATGGGTCAACATTAAACATGCAGTGCGTTGCAAAACAGGCCTAATTTGTATATATTAATTTTTTCCCGCAACATTGTGAAACAATAACTTATAAGACTTTCTTTGAAATATTGTTTTTTCCTTCATTACATACGTCAACTATATCGAAATGGTGGACCGCAATGAATGACGTTCGACCTCATGGATAAATTGGATCCACTGACCAGCTTTATATGCGCTCTATGGTTAAATTGCATTGGATGCTATCACGTCGCCAATAAACAACATTTGCAACCGTTAAAGCCTCAAAATTAAAAGTACAGACTACCCTATATTTAGTAATGTCTAACTATTATAATTATGCTAAAGAGAAGTTACCCCGTTTTCATGAAAATGATACTAGATTATCTGCGGGTATTACATCTTTCACATGACAAACGTTAAAGCAATGTAATCTTACGAATGTTATCACGAGCATATTTCATCGAAAGTGTTACAAGAATGATAACCGATAAAGATACCATAATTTATATGAGGGTCATTCACTAAATGATGACTATTTTCTTACATCTTATGTTAGTACAGGGATTGCCTTAGTACCTAATGTTGATTGCTTTCTCAATTTGCTGTCCATGTCCAGGGATTTCATGTAATCGTCCACATTGGCGCTGGCAACACTCACTCTAGGTCTGTATTGGAATGCGATACAAATAAAATGAGTAGAAAAACATGTAAAGAAATAAAAACAGTAGACTATTTATGCATATAGATACCAAAACATATAAACATATTCAAACATTCAATGAATATTAATATCAATTTTCGTTATCCAGGTCAGCATTTACTGAAAACATACTTACTTAAAGAACTAGAATTTTTTACATCTGCCAAACACTACATTTTCAGAATATATATTTAAAGGTTTACGTTTGTTTCTTTGTATAGTTCATGTTTTGATTTTGATGTCGTGACATTTCCTTTAAAAGATTATTGATAGCTGCGTTCGTTATTTTATCTAACACCAAACATGTCGCACAATGTGGACATACATTATTTGCTCTCTTTTATATTGTTTCAGTTGTTTACAACACTTCACGAATGATAACGTGTTTGGCGTACTTATGACACTTTCAGTACATATTTATCACCTCGTATCGTTTTACATGCTCGCCTCTGTAATTGTCTATTTTATTGTCTCGTCTTTCAGGGAAATATATGTTGCTTTTCCGGTTGCGAAGGCAAAGGCGGCGGCGTCAACATTTGACGTTTGCGTTTAAAGAAAGATAAAAATATCGGACAGGGAAAGCAGCATTCAAGGACGACAGTCAATCATAAAACACAAAACCAAACACGCAAACAGACAAACGAGAAGGCAAAAGAAATAAAAAATGCAAACGACATCACAAACACAAAAGGGTTGACCATAGGGCTACCGCCTTGGAACGGTCAGTGGCAACAAATGTCACTGGGGGTTTAAACCGGTTCTACCAAACCTCACACTTACCATACTGTCATCCCATTAAAACAGGACAGTGTAAATAAAGAAATCCCCACCATGATCTAATCTCTAACCAACAAGGCAGCATCAATAGGCAATATAAGTAAAACACAATTATGCTCGTGTATATATAATACAAAAAAACAACAGCCTAGAAAGCCACAATGAAGGTACACATTGACTTGGCAGAAACCAGAGCAACAAGAGAATAAACCATTAAGGGCACGACAAGACAGATCATAGACAACACCAAACGCCACCGTCCCATTGGGCTTTAGGTAGGCGTCATCATAGGGTCCACAGCCTGTCCGGTCATCGTACAATTAAAGAAGAAAGCATAGTGGCGAACGGTAAAAGCGTCCACCACCAATCATGCTGTGTAGCTTTTTAGTTATACAAAGATTACGAATATCAAAGTCCTCAACTCGACTAAGTCACTTTCTCAAAATCTGTATGCATTAGACCTTTCAAACACTAGACCTTTCAAACACTAGACCTTTCAAACACTAGACCTTTTAAGCACTAGACCTTTCAAACTTTTCTTACAGTTGTAACCTGGATGGAACATCGCAACGTCACAAAGCAAATGTGGATGTGACCTTCGACTTCCAGGCAAAGGGCAGATAACTTAATATGACTAGATGTTTCAAGTTTAGTTTATAGTTTGAAAGACAAAACAATTCTATTTTGACATGGTTGTGTCGTTGGAAGTGCAGCTTTTTGGGCATATACGTCTCATCTATGACATTCACATACTTTTTTGGGGTGATTAATTTTATTTAATGTCAATTTTGTTTTTATACAAATGGACAAATGGTTTGAAAATACCTCATTAAAGGTTCCATTTTTACCGTCATATGCATAGCATCTTGGGGATGGCTCACATGGTCGTACTATTGAATTTTAAATATTGAGTTGGGCTAGAGGACATGAACGGTAGCAAGCATTTTCACTACCGTTAATGAACAGTCTCAGATACTGCAATATTTTTCATGTTAATCGTGTTCGGGGATTTCCAAATTTCTCTTTTCTTACTCGTTTTATATATCACTGTAGTGCTGCCTGTGCAATGTGTGTGTGTGTGTGTGGGGGGGGGGGGGGGGGGGGGGGGGGGGGGGGGGGGGGGGGGGGGGGTAAAACGTCTCCCTGTGCTTGCAATCGGAACTGTTATTTATTCCGATCTTTGAAGAGCGTTAAGCTCGATATTTACAGATATCGGTGGTACATTCTCAACTACCTTTGTTTTCCTACTTTGATTTCGAATATGTGATTCCACTACTCCAGCCTTTAAAGGTTCTGAGTAATGTTTAATTACATTTAGGATATGTTGTCTTCTTTTTAATTGGTGTTTTGACTGTTAAATTGTGACCTCTGCTTCCAACTATATTCCATTTGGTTTACTTCACCCATTGTTTTGTCTTGTTTATGGCAAAGCATTTTGATAGAAACTGAGACATAACGCCGCTGGCCATTACCAAAATATTTCAAAAGATTCCATGTTCACCGTCATATGCATATCATCTGCAGGATGGCTAAAAGTTCCAAGGGATCCCATTTTCAGTAGTTATTGTACTATTGACATGTTAAATATGAGTTCTGCTCAACCAGGGGTTAGAGGGCGTGAACGGTAGCAAGCATTTTTCACTGCCGTTCATAAACAGTGTCAATCAAACCGAGCCATATCTTTTTGTATTTATCGTGTTCGGCGATTTCCAAATTTCTCCTTTCATACTCTTTTTAAAAGTCATATATCAGCAAAATGTAAACTCTGTTGTTTTTTGTTATTAAAAATTTAACAAACTTTCATTTAAACATCGTGCACCCCTTATTTCAAAGTCCCACCCCAGTTAGGCGAGACATGTGTATCCGTGGACTTTTTGTATACATTATCATAGGTTGAGTTATCCCGTATACATTATCATAGGTTGAGTTTATCCCGTATACATTATCATAGGTTGAGTTGTATACATTATCATAGGTTGAGTTATCCCGAATTTCAAACAATACTCATTATAAAGTCAAACAGGAAATTTAGCATTCACAGAACACAGTCAATTAAAACCACTCATACAAAGTAAACGAAAAATACAAGGAAAAAGCGACACCACCAACATAAAGAGGGCTATCGCATTGGAACAATAAGTGGCAAAAAGGCGGTAGTGGTAAAAACAGGTTCCAAGGTTCACCAAACCTTACTCTTACCCTATGTTATCCCAATAAAACGGGACGGTGAAAATAAAGATAAATTAATTCGTGGAGCGTTGTGGTCTAGTGTTAGAGCGTTGGACACATGATCGAAACGTCTTGGCTCGATCCCCGCCATTACCACACGTGCATTATCACCGAAGCAAGACACTTTATCTGCACTTGTTTGGAACTGGTTCTACCCAGGAAGACATCGAGAGTGATTAACATCAGTTCATAAAGTTTTCGTTTCAATCGATGAAAAATAAATACGTTTAAACTAAACAAAGAAATCACAGCCATACTATATTCTCTTACAACAAGGCAGCATTAACAAGCAAATTAAGTAAAACACAAAGATGATCATTTATATATGAATTTAAAAAAGCACAGAAAGCCACAAAGCAAATACTCATCGACTTGACAGAAGCCATAGAAACACGGATATTAACATTTTTCCAAAATCAAGCCTTTTAATTACACATAATTCCATCTAGATATGAGTGTAAGCATTAATACTATGGCATGCATTCGAAAATGAGACCAAACAAGCAATAGGTAGGCAGTTTTTGAAGATATACATTAGACGAATAAAATACCTGATTTGTAGGTATCAAACTGGATGCTATGTTCACATGACTTTGACATTTTAAAGTTCTGTAGTCATAAAAACCCCATCAAAGTCAGTTATTTTTTTTTCTTCAAGATACATGCATTAACGCTGAAGCACACGTATTAACATACTCTACAAGCTTGAATCAGGCGAGATTAGGTGCAGAGTGCGTACATGTGTAACGTCAAACGTACGAAGTCGGTTACTTGCTATTGAACGACCCTTGTTTGGTACAGTTCGACTTACATCTGACAAGTGAGATAGGCATTATATTTATACATAGGGAGTCATACATATAGCATTGCTGATTAGGTTCATATAGACTTTCATTATTAAAGCAGAAATCCATCAATTAAAACATCAATACACATTAAATGTGATATCATTCTTTATAACAAAATGAATCGCGATAAAAAGAAGAAAAAGCAGCAAACAACGGATATTAAAGATGAAAATAGACCTAATAGCACAACCAACGAAGACAGCGAATCAGACATACTGGACGAAGATGGAACAACACCGATTTCAAGCCAGCTTTCGATAAACAGAATGGAGCTCGAAAGATCAACTGCTAGCCGCCGATCTTTTACCATTTCACGAACCAGATCAGGTTCTCATGTATCTCAAAAAGGTCAAAGTTTGCTTAGTTATTTGGCTAATAGCTTTGGAATTGGAAGGAATAAAGAATCGAAAAATGAACTTATTCAACTGGAAAAGGAGATAAATACATTGCGTATCAAAGAGAAAGAGTTAGACGATAAATTAAATCAAGCAACTCTGAAAAACGAAAGTCTGTCTTATGCGAATACAAATCTGACAGAGGAACTACGAACGATAGAGAAGGTAAACATTTAATTTTGAACTTCCAATATTTTATATATAGTTTTTTAAATTTAACATTTTATTTCACCAAATTTACATTTATAAGTCATATCATACACTAATGCATAACGATATTATCAAGATACTAAGAAAAAATTCCCTGAGCCTAATCCTGAGATATATTGTCATTTTGTAGTAAATACAATTTTATTTGTACAACACATCAGAAGGCATGGTTAGTTCCTAGGGCATTGCACATGTCATATATTCTGTCATACAGTTTTTTTATTCATGATATGTGGACCCTATGCTGTCGTCTACCTATGACGGTAGCGTTTGATGTTTGTCTTTTATCTTGTCTTGTCGCACCCTTCACGGTTTGTTCGCTTATTGCTCTGGCTTCTGCAAAGACATTGAGTACTTACTTTGTGGCTTTCTAGGCTTTTGTAATTTCTATTATATATACATGATGGTTTATGTGTTTTACTTATATTGCCTATTAAAGCTGCCTTGCTTGTTAGAGATTATAACCTGGTGGGGATATCTTTATTTACACCAGGGTAAGAATGAGGTTTGGTATACCCTAGAACCTGGTTTAAACTCCCGGCGGCCTTGTTTTGGCACTGACCGTTCCAAGGCGTTAGCCCTATTGTCAACCCTTTTGTGTTTGTGATGTCTTATCTTGCTTTTTATTCATCTATTAAGTTGTTCTTTGTTTCTGTATTGTTTGTGGATGACTGTCGTCCTGGAATGCTGCTTTTCCTTTAAATTTTTATATCTGCTTTTAGCATGTCATAATCTGCAGAACTAAGGGCTTGATCCTTCAACGAAAACTCGATAAAAAAGAGTGTAATAATTGGACCTTTGGAAACGGCCGAGCACGACACATACGAAATATTGCAGTCTCTGTTTGACTGAGACTGTTCATGAGTGGTAGTGAAATATGCTAGCTACCGCTCACGCCCTCTAGCCCTTGGTTGAAATCAGTGTTAATCTTACGGCATTCATTTAATTAATTTTCTATGAAAATTAAAATGTTAGGTTCTAAAATTGGAAACGTTAAGATGTAATTCATTTTGACTAAAATCTTTCGAACATACTGAAAAATTATACAGCTTTAGTTCATTGATACCAATCAATATTACCGCATTTACATTGAAAATAGAAGAAAAATCGGACGTGTTTTGTTATATGTTTTGTTGAGAAGAATATCTGTGTACCGTTACGAAAACAGTTTTATGTTGGGAATTTCTGAACTTTAGATATCTTGATACAATCTTAAGCAATGTCTATGTTGTAAGTGATAGTTCGAAGACGTACCAACTATCTGAACATGAAATCAATATGATAGCTGTCCTGCATTTGTATATTGAACACAAATCTCATTTAAATTGGGTCAAATTTAAGAGATTAATATTAACGAAAGGGTTCAACTGTACTTTTGTAAAATAAACAACAACTTGTTACTATTTACAAACAGGCGTATTGTGCCTGCCTTGTGTTTCTGCAGGGTCATTTGTGCTCTTGTCATTACAGATTGCAGAAACGTATAAAAAGAAGCTCGATAGTCTTCCAGAAGTGGTTGTGCACTACACAAAAATCAGCAGCCAGAACACACAAATCGGGTCCAGCAACACTCTGTCTGTACCAGATTCATCTGAACTAAACGAACTACTTCTTGCATATCACGAGAGTCTCGACGCCGGATTATGCGAGTTAAATATTGTGTCTGAAAAGCTTGATACGTCACTTAAAAACGAAGAGAGATCTTCAGAAGAAATAAGACATCTAAGAAGAATTATTGAGGTTGTATTTTAATTTCCGTTTATAGCATTGTTTGAGTCTAGTATGATGAGACTCACCTCAATCTCTCTATGCATACTATTTATCATGGACAAAGCACCCATACAACATTGATTTTCAAAATAAATTATTTGAGTGTATGAATTTTTCATTTTCTAGCATTTAACAAGATGCTAACATGTACTGGTAATAATTTAGTAATAATATTTACATTATTAGACATTAACTTTATTTTAGTCAAGCTAAAATTACAATAGAATTTATTTCTTCTAATGACCTCAACGTTTTACATAATTCCATGTCGAAAACGAAATAAAAAACAAAGAAAATATATGTTACACTGCTTTATTTTATAAAAATAAAGATCAGAAAAGAAGCAGTCACCATGAATTTGTGGTGAATGGTTGCTATAATCTGCTGGAAGCATCTGAGAAATCATGAATTTTGACTGGTTCCACGAACATTCCATGACAATATGCACACTGGTTGCAAATTAGATATGTTCCTAGTCGATAATTTAGATTTTGCGATAACTGTTTCTTAAGTAGATGCATAATATATGTGGGTGAAACATATAGTCTTTCTAAGTGACTTAGTTATTGATATTGTTTGAGTATTTAATTAAAACTTGAAGCATTGTTTGTGAAACCGGCGCCATATTGATACCTCAGTTGTAAAGTAAGGGAGTTTATTTTAATATTTTAAATTAACTATTCAATACTACACAGTTAACTGTGCAATTAAATAGGACATAGTGCCATCAGTTAAACAAAGGCCGATAGAAAATAAATAGGAGGGATGAACTGCAATCTTGTTCAAGCTGGCGCTTTTAATAAACCACATGTCATGCGGACAGTCCTGGTTCGAGTCACTGCTTTCAAGAGGGGTAACATACTATGACGTTTTCTATCCCGTCGCGGAGGCGTAAAACTTTATACGACATTAGATAGCTACACTCATATTAAAAATGCGTTCGCCGATAAATTATATTATGGTTTGATAATATGCATATTTAAGCAAAAATAAAATACAATACGGAAGTCTTTAACGCTTTTAGGAAATACATGAGACCTTAAACGAAGTAAAAGAATCACAGCTGGGCCAGCCACTCAGCCTCCTCGAGTACACAATACAGCTGACGAACCCCCAAGGGATGATCGAAGCATGTGTAAATACACTCAGGGACCTACCAGCAGACCATGACTACAACTTTGATGAACTTCCAGACAAAGGCAAACTAGGCGTATTGAGGATACTGAAGAAATACTGCCAGTCGGCCAATCCAAGGAGTCTCGGACGTAAGTCAATGGGTTTTCAGTATTTATTGATATGTATTTGCAAACATAACATAAAGATTGTTGATTTATTGATATTAAGCTGTTTTATTCAAACAATGATGTCATTGTCTGTAATATGATATACATTATGATTATCTTAAAATTAGTATTGATTTTGTCATGCTCCTGCTTTCCGGAGTCTAGGACACACTTTTATCCAATGCTTAGTTATCAGCTCTACTGGCCAAAGGCCAGGCGAGCTTATGCGATCACTTTTCGTCCGTCGTCCGTCTGTCCATACGCCCGTCCGTCCGTCCGTCTGTTAGAAATTTTATAAAATCGACATCTCCTCTGAAACCGCTTAAAGGATTTAAATGAAACTTCATGACAATGTTACTTGGGAGAGTCCCTCTCAGATTTATGTTTTTCATGGCCGCCTGTCATCCAAGATGGCTAAAACTAGGTCAAATTTACATAATTTTCAAACGACATTTCCTCCGAAACCACTTATTCCGTTATTGTGAAATACCATAAACATGTTCCTTGGGTTGGCCTCTATCAAGTTTGGTTTTTTTGTTATCGTCGAATAATCAAAAAGGATTTTGATGAAACTTCATTACAATGATCTTTAGGACAGTCTCCCTCAGATTTGTATTTTTCGCGGCCGCCAGTCATCCAAGATGGCCACAATGGCTAAAACTAGGTCAAATTTTAAGAAAATTTCAAAACGACATCTCCTCCGAAACGACTTATTCACATTCTGTGAAATATCACAAACATGTTTTCTGGGTTTAGTTGGCCTTTATCAAGTTTTTTTTTTCGTTATCGTCGAATAATCAAAATGAATGGCCGCCACATCGACCTAAAGTTTACATAGTGTTATATAGGAAAACGTTAAAAAATGGACATCTTCTCTGAAACTGCTAAAGGATTTTGATGAAGAAACTTAAATCACAATGATCTTTGGAATAATCCCTCCTCGATTTGTGGTTTTTTTTTGCGGCTGCCAGTCATCCAAGATGGCGGCCATGGCTAAAACTAGGACAAATTTAAAGAAATTTCAAATGACAATTCCGAAACCACTTATTCCATTCTTGTGGAATATCATAAACATGTTCCTTGGGTTAGCCTCTTTCAAGTTTATGTTTTTCGTTATCGTCGAATAATCAAAATGGCCGCCACGGCGATCCAAAGTTTACATAGAGTTATATAGGAAAAGGCTAAAAATAACATCTCTGAAACCGCTTGAAGGATTTTGATGAAAATTTATTACAATGATCTTTCGGATAGTCCCCCTCAGAATTGTGTTTTTCGCTGCTGCCAGTCATCCAAGATGGCCGCCATGGCTAAAATTAGGTCAAATTTAAGGAAATTTCAAACAACATCTCCTCCGAAACCACTTATTCCATTCTTGTGAAATATCATAAACATGTTCCTTGGGTTGGCCTCTATCAAGTTTGTGTTTTTCTTTAGCGTCGAATAATTAAAATGGCCGCCACAGCGACGCAAAGTTTACATAGAGTTATATAGGAAAGCGTTAAAAATGACATCTCCTCTGAAACCGCTTGAAGGATTTGAATGAAGCTTAATCACAATGATCTTTGGGTTAGTCTCCTTTAGATTTGTGTTTTTGGGGCCTCCAGTCATCCATGATGGCCACCATGACTAAGATTGCCACCATGCTAAACTTAGGTCAAATTTAAGGACATTTATCAAACGACATATTACCACTTATTCCATTCTAGTTAAATATCATATACATGTTCCTGTTGTTGGCCTCTATCAAGTTTGTGTTTTTCGTTGTCTTCAAATATTCAAAATGGCCGCCACGATAACACAAAATTTACATAGAGTGGTATATAGCAAACATGTTTCTTGGGTTGGCCTCTATCATGTTTATGTTTTTGAATCACATCATACCAGTAGCGCGTCTACAGGCCCACTTGTTCTAATTTGATTGTATATTTTTTCTTGTTACGCGCTTCTGTGCAGTGTTTAGTGATTTGTTATAGCACATCATAATAAAAGCTTTTTTTTTGAAATGGCAAACATTGTAACATATATGTTTTGATATGGCTTATGAACAGCCGCAATAAAACCGAGTCTGTTGTATCTCTTGCTTGTATTTGTTGCTTCCAAGGGATCCACTTTTCAGTATTTATTGACATTCACACTAGTTCAGTACCGTATGGCGGCCGTAAAAAGTTGCCCCGACTACAAATCTGTAGTGTTAATACTTACTGGTCCTCTGGGATCTTCAAGCCCAATCTTCGTGGCTTTAAAGTAGAAAAAACGCTTAAGCCGGTGCTAGGAGGCGTGGGAGGTGTTTCACTATACATTACCTCTCATAAACAGGCTCAATAAAACCCGAGTCTGCTACTTTTACTACTTGTTTGTGTTTGTTGCTTCCAAGGGATCCACTTTTCAGTATTTATTCAAATAATAACAACGTTTTTATATGGCATATTCTAACATGATCTATGGTTTGAACTATGTTTTGATATGGTATATTCCGCTTATAGAGCATTACCTATTTTGATAAATTATCTAACACGTTTAATAAATATTGTATGAACATCATCGTGACCAAAGATCTTACGAAGTTTTTTAAATCACGTCACCTGAAAAGTAAGGTGGTGATAGTCATTAAGCACATGTGTTCATATAACATTTTGAAAGTTTTGTGCTCATCGACATTTTGGCCCATTTTATTAGAGTTTTCATTAACTTTCATCGTGATCTAGTACTAGACACTTTTGTAAGTAGTGGACCTCTTTAATCCGACCGCAAGTTTACAAATATTACTTCTTATGGTTATTTGATACGAGTCTATTTCGTATCTCTGATAACTACTAATTGGCCCTTACTTCGCTTTTCACAGAATGATATTACTTTCGAAATTTCGCATATATGAGTCTACTAGTAAAACACTAAAAATAAATCGTTCACCTTTTAGGTTACACTCTGCGTCAACAAATTCCTCAAAATAACTCTTCAACACTCTTCATCATCAATACAAATTCCACAACATAACTCTTCATTTCTTAAATCTAAACCATATGTACACTTTACATCTTTAAATCTTCATTCGGCAACCTCGTTTCATGTTCCTTCCAGTAATGTTTACATGATTTTTATTAACGGCTCAACAGTTTCAATCACACCTCTTGGATCACCGGTTTTGAGGAAATATCATCTAAAGTCTCCTTTCAGAAATCGTTTAGTTCAATCAAGACGCAGCGTGTTTCCCTCTATAAGTAAGTGCAATGCTAAGAGGTGCAGTTGTTCCAATTATTTATTTTGCAAGTCCACCATTAAATCTGCTGTTAATGGTAGAATGTTTAATATATGTCTATATGTTGTACAAAAGGTCGATCTTTAAAAGTTTGATTTCGTGAATATAAATACAATGCAAGTAATCCTAAAAAGTTACGAAAATTACTTGTACCAACACTTTCGTCAGTCAGGTCACAGTTTCAGTAACGTCACTTTCAACCAGATGAATATATAATTTATGATAATAATGCTACTAAAATCTTTAAGATAAAAGCTAGACATATTGCAGAATTAAAGTGGATGAAAACTTGCAGACACCATATCCACTGGGCCTTAATGATAGTAGTTATCAATAAGGAAATATTTCAAAAGAACCTAACATTGACATTTTTTATATATTTTCTATTCGTTATCGTAAATCTAGGTCTCATGGTCGTAGACGTAACTTCATGTTTACATGTTTGTCTGTTTGTGTGTTTGTTTCTGTGTTTTGTGGCTGACTGTCCTCCTTGAATGCTACTTTCCCTGTCCGATCTTTTTATATTTCTTCAAACGTAAATCGCGCGTAACTATATCAGTCGCTGATTTACATGATTTAAACAGTCTGGAAAGCACTGTACGCTATTACGTCTCACCTGTTTGTCCATTTCTCCACTTAAGTTGATCGATGAGGAAGCAGACACGATTTGTATTCGTACATATCCCTTGTATAACAATGCTTCCTTAATTCAAGGCTACACACAATATATTCTCCAACCCCATATTGACGAGGAGTCACGTCAGACATTTTCTAAAGAGACTATATCTTAATAAGAGTATTGATTTTATTGACATGACAACTAGTTTTCGAGATAATCATGTCGTTGATTCTATTCCAAAATATTTAAAAAAATCAGAAAGTCCTGTAATTCGTTATAAGTATAAAAAGCCAATTAGAAATATTATTTTCATAATACATCAAAACTTTGTTATGCGTCGTCAGGTTATGTCATTACTGGTAATTTTGATGTTGTAGATACATGTATTCGGCATTTATTTTCTAAAGGTCCGAATTATAGATTACCTTCGATTATCGATTTTAATGCATGTCGTGCTCAGTATAAAATGGTGTCGTAGAGAACATGCGGACCAGAACTCCCTTTCTACTTGGAAAAAATCAATTCTTAAATTATGTATACCCGTATCAACTTTATAATGCTTACACCTCTTTACTTCCTCCGAGGCGTAGATTTTCGTTTCGTAACTTAAAATCGGGAATTTGAGAATTTCATAATACATTTGTTTTAGTTCTTGCTGATAAAGCAGCTAAGAATGTCATGATTGTTTGACGCCTACATTACGTCAGTGTTTTATATCTGGAACTCGGGAGCACTAATTCGTATACCCCAGTTCAATCTACTGATAATGATGTTGTTTCCACTCATATCACTGGGTGCACGACTTTCAAGGCTAGGTTAAACGAAAAGCAAAACAAACTTCCAACTATGTACAGGATTCCTAAATTACATACACAGCCTTGTAAAGAAATATAAAAATATCGGACAGGTAGAGAAGCATTCAAGGAGGACAGTCAACCACAAAACACAGACATAAACACGCAAACAGACAAAAAAACGACATCACAAACACAAAAGGGTTGACAATAGGGCTACCGCCTTGGAACGGTCAGTGGCAAAGTAGACCACTAGGGGTTTAAACCGGTTCTAGGGTGCACCAAACCTCACACTTACCCTACTGTCATCCCATTAAAACAGGACAGTGTAAATAAAGCCCGCTTTATTTCGAATTCTAGTGCATGCACCACTACACACATCTCCTTCCTTGTCTTACTGCCGTTAAAGGTCATGTTAAACAATTGTGTGCTAAAAATTATGACAACTCTGGGATTAATTTATTTTGGTCCATTAAAAATTCAGGAGACGTTCTTGATACAATTTGCAATAAACGTAAAGTTTCGTGGACCCATTTACAGTTCGCCACTATGCTTTCCTCCTTAATTGTGCGATGACCGGACAGGCTGTATATCCTATGATGACGTCTACCTAAAGCTCAGGTGAAAGGACGGTGACGTTTGCCTGTAATCTTGTCGTGTCGTGCCCTCAATGGTTTATTCTCTTGCTGCTCTGCTGCTTCGAGCATCTTTGTGTTTTAGTTATATTGCCTATCAATGCTGCCTTGTTGGTTAGAGAATAGTTCATGGCGGGGAATTCTTTATTTACACTGTCCCGTTTTATTGGGATTACTGTAGGGTAAGTGTGAGGTTTGATGCACCCTAAAACATGGTTTAAACCCCAGACGGCCTTTTTTTGCCTACGACTGTTCTAAGGCGGTAGCTCTATTCTCAACCGTTTTTGTGTTTGTGACGTCATATGCATTTATTCCTTATTATAATTGCCATTCATGTTTTTTTTGCGTGTTTTTGGGTTTACTGTGTTCTATGAAAGCTGTATTTCCTGTTCGACTTTTATACTTATTTTTATCATCGATAAGTGCTTATGATTTTTCAACACTTTATACAACCTTACCACATCACCTTATCAAAGAAAAACTCATTGCATTTATTCAAAAACTTTCGCTAGAGAAAAATACTATATTTTTGGCCTGTAACAATATTAAAGCGTTTTTTTACTAACGGCAGTTTAGACGGTTACACTATGTGGACTTGCCGAGACGTTTGTGAAGCACTCATCTGCCTATTAGATAATATTTCGTCAGGTATGGAACTACAGTTTATAAACAAATTGTTGGTATACTCATGTGTACGAACTGTGCACCTCTTGTCGCAGATTTGTTTATTGCTATGAAGGAGATTTCATGTTGAGTCGTTCCCCAGATACTCAGGCAGATGTAATTGAAGCTTTTAATGACACCTGTCGGTATCTGGATGCCATATTGTACATTAACAATCCTTTATTTTCTACTATGGTGAATACTATCTATCCCAAAGATCTCCACCTTTACAAAGCTACTATTTCTGATACTGCCGCTTCTTTTCTTGACTTACATCTCTCTATTGAAAATGGAGAAATAATAAGTAAACTCTATGACGAGAATGATGATTTTAATTTTGATATTGTTAATTATCCTCACTTAGATAGGGATGTTCCCCGGGCTACTTCTTATGGGGTCTATGTTTCAAAACTTATTCGTTTTCTAGAGTTTGTAGTCAAGTTGAGGACTTTAATATTCGTAATCTGTGTATAACTAAGAAGCTTCTCTATCAGGGTTACCGTTACCATACACTTCGAAAAACCTTTGCAAACTTTTATTATCGTAACCATGATCTACTTTTAAAATACAAATGTAATTTAAGAACACTTCTGCGAAAAGGACTATCACAATCTGACTTCTATGATTTACAAACTTCACAATATCCTTGATCATAATTACTTTCATACAATCTTTATTAAAATTGTTTAAAATTTGATATATCTATCATTCTGCAACGTACAGAAGTTTAGTGTTTGACCAATTTACAGTTCGCCACTATGCTTTCCCCCTTTGATTGTGCGATGACAGGAGAGATTGTGGACCCTATGATGAAGTCTACCTCTACCCTCAAAGGACGGTAGCGTCTGATGCTTGTTTTAAATCTTGCCTTCTCGTACCTGTAATGGTTTATTCTCTTGTTGCTCTGACATCTGCCAAGTCATTGAGTACTTGCTTTGTGGCTTTCTAGGCCTTTGTTTTTTATATTCATATTTACATGATCGCTATGTGTTATACTTATATTGTCTAGTATTGCTGCATTACTTGTTACAGAATATAACCTGGCGGGATATCTTTATTGACACTGCCCAGTTTTAATGGGATGAAAATAGGGTAAGAGTGAGGTTTGTTGCTTATTTGGTTGCCTGAGGTCCTTGAATGCTGCATTTCCTCTTCGACTTTTATATCTATTTTTTCTTTGATTACATTTATCTGTAGATCAAGGTTACAATAATACAAAAAAAAAGTTGGTAACGGTAGCGCTGATGGAGTAGTTTTATTTAAAATTATTCAAAGGTTATAAATGTTTAAGTCTTCAACTTTGTTACAATATCTAGAGACACGAATAAGTTGAGAACATATATTCGACCACACGTTGCTTTGTGAAGCTCCGTAAGATCCTTTGTCAATATTACTTTCAAGCAATCGTTATCAAACTAGTTCGGACATTTATTAGAATAGTTGATGACCATATCATTTTGCATCGCATTGCTTTTAAACACTGCCATGACTGGACATATTGTGGGCCATACGATGACGTCTACCTAAAGTCTGTAAAGGAAGTTCGTGTTTAGTGTTTGTCTTAAATCTGGTCGTGACCTTTAAATACTTAATTCTGCTCAACCCGGGAACAGAGGGTGTGAACGGTAGCATGTTTCACTACCGTTTATGAACAATCAAAACCAGACTGCAATGTTTTTCATATGTATCGTGTTCGGCGATTTCCAAATTTCTTATTTAAATGGCCCGTCGTTTTATTGAAACGACTTTTCGGAAGAAAATAGGATAAGGGTAAGGTTTGGTGCCCAACCATAAAACCTGATTTGAACCCCATTCTGTGAATGCTTGATTTTCTGTTCGTCTTTTGTATCTACTTTGATAAGGTTATGTGTATATAGTATGAAACAGTCAAAAATACTTATAGAAGAAACTTGAATCTTATTACAAAGTTTATTAAGAACGTCCCGTGAATTCATAAATTAATCCAAATATGTCATACGCTTTAGTACAATACTGTTTCACCTGATATTTAACGACAGTAAGACAGACAGTTAAGCTTTTGGAGATGTTTGTACTTCTTCGGGCACTAAAATGAGAAAAAAAAAACAGGCTATATTTTGCATGCAGTTCGAAAATCCATCAGTAGTTGGATGATTTGCTCTCGCCTACCCAAGCCTTGAAAACGGTGCGTTAAGCGTGGATGCGTGGATACAACATCCTCTTTGGTAGACCGAAATGAAATATACGAATTAGTTCTCCCGAGTACCAGAAATAAAACCTTTATAACGGAATGTAGGCGTATAATTATTAGTTGCTTTATCTACAGGAACTAAAACAAATTTGTTATGACATTCTTAGATTCCCGATTTCATACGATGAAACAAAAATAAACATTGTTTAAGTTTTATAGGTTATAGCAGCTTATTGTAAAACAAAAAAGTAATACTGTAATCTATTATTTTAAGAATTTTCTATTTTCAAGTAGAAAGGCGAGTTTGGGTTGGCCTGTTCTCTACGAAATCATTTTAAACTAAAATCCTAAAAGGAATAGGCGATCTCAGCACGCCATGATTCAAATTCAAAATGTAAAGGTGATCTATACTTCGGACATTAGAAAACAAATGCGAAATATGTTTGTCTATTTAAAAACACCTGTATTTTGGTAAAGCACATCCTGAAAGAGACTACTGACAACCGTGTACAATTCTTTAGGGGATTTGATTTGTTTGTTTGTTTGTTTGTATGGTGTTTTACGTCATTTTCAACACATGCAAGGTTACATATGACGATCGTTTTTCTGTGGTGGAGGCAGACCACCCACTTTTCATTCGTAGAACCAGTACTGTACACCTCCCGCCATCCGTAAGAATGACACTTCCTTACTTACAAGTCGATCTCCCAGTGGGATGCGAAACCTCAGCGGTGAGAGGCAAAGGATTACAACGCAACATCGTTAATCTCTCGGCCACGGAGACGCTTCAGGGGATTTGAACCCATCTTTTGGTACTTTAGTTCTCTTACCAAACAGTTATGAGCTCTTAAGTGCATATTAACTTCGAAATCCTAGTAAATCCATTTAATCTTTTTAACGTACTATACACGTAGGAAACACTACGATCGCTTATAATACACCTACGATATATAAGTATATGACTGACGATATACCAAGGACTAATATAAAGGGACCGGCGACGAAAACATACATAGTTTACCCAGCCACACGTTGTCAAATATAAAACATAAAGATGAATACGGTGGTTTAAGAAATAAAATTTGTTTTAGTCATACCGAAAAATAAATATTTGTCCTATAGCACTCAAAGCAAGTATTTTGGCTGAATACCATTTTTACAGGTAGGCAAATCATGACACTATCAACTTTCAGCCGAGAAATGTATTTGAAAATCGAAGAAGTGGCCGAGGATAAATTACATCTGCCCCTACAGAAAGATGACTGCGCTTGTCTATTGGTGAAATGGGTACACCTTTCTCTAGAAAACGATGCTGCCGCATTGGTTGACATTTTCCCGCGGATCAAGCATTTTGGAACAGGTAAGGTAACCCTTTTTAATCTTTTTTAAAAAAAAGAGAGTTGATTTTAAGTTATCGATATAAAACAATATGTTCAAAAATATGTACGTCAGTTAAGTTATTACAACTTTTGGTTTGCCTTTCTATTTTGTTACGATGGGAACCGATAGATGAAGTTGGCTAACGTTGAACAAACCCAACGGTTCGGACACCATAGTAGCATTCCTTGTACATACATACTATCATCTGTGATATGAGAGATGACTTTAACTTAGATATCGTTAGCTATCCACATTTAAATGGGGAAGTACCTCGTGCTACATGCTAATGATTGATATACTGAAAAGTGGAAAGAAAAAGTAACGCTTAGTGGGTATTTCCGCTATATATTGTATATTTAATATGCTACTGCTAATCGAATGGTGCAGGGCGACATTAGGCCAGTCCTTTCGGAAAGAAGGTTTAAATAGTAATGAGTTATGAAGCACATATTATTCACCAGTATAGTTTTGTTGACATGAGGTATAATAATAATAAATGATATTACATTTCAACAGCATTAATTTAAAGAACCTTCTACGACATGTACGAGAGACTTCACTTGTAATATTTTTCTTAAATTTCGGAAGAGTGAAAATGTATGTATTTTCTCCCATTTCTTTTTATCGGAACCGAAAATATAGCACTAGCCTTTAGAACATAGTGTTTCCTTTTGAATCGATTTCACCATAACATTGAAAATGTTATTTGATGCTGGATAAATAATGGTTATGCTCAATTAAAACTTAACTATTTGTTGCTTTTCTGCAGTTCGTGGACCCTTCGGTTGTGAAAGTATAGGCGTCGTAACTTCATCTATGCTGGATGTTCATTCGTCCGACTTTGCAACAGACATGAAAGCAACCATAGAAAGCAGGTGTAATGAACTAAAAGTCATGCAAGCACAATCTACGCTAGAAATGCGATCAGCATATGAACGGTCTATTCTCGACTTGCAAGACGCAATACGGTCAGCCAACGAGTATTCGAAACAGGAAATAAAATACTCAATAACTGCGATGAAAGAAAATAAAAACGTTGAAGCAGTTGATGCTGCAGTACAAGCGACATATGAAAGTTATGATATAGATAATTCTAGAAAATGGAAGCCAGGAAGGTCAAACTCGGTCTAATTATGATAGACTTATACTCATGCTGATATTACGCTGGTATTGTTGGTATATAATAAGTGTTTTACACGTGTACATATATAAATGTAAATGTATGTTTTTAAAGTGAAAACACATTTATTTAATGAACGTAGATAGAAAAATCGAACTGAAAAAGTAGCATTCAAGGACGACAGTCAACCATATACACACACAGAAACAGAGAACACGTGTTAAGATGAACAAAAAGCAATATAAGACATCACAGACACAGAAGGGTTGACAATAGGGCTACTGCATTGGAACGTTCAGTGTCAACAAATGCCCCTAGGGGGTTAAACCATGTTCTAGGGTACACCAAACCTCACTCTTACCCTATTGTCATCCCCAAAAACGGGACAGTGTAAATAAAGATATCCCCGCTAGGTTATATTCTCTAACAAACAAAGCAGCATTAATAGGCAAAATATTAAAGTAAAACATAGAAATGATCATGTATATATGAATATAAAGAACCAAAAGCCTAGAAAGCCACAAAGTAAGTGTTAAAAGTAAAAATATGTTAAAGTGTCATATAGAGCTAACGCAGCCGATGTTTGAACTAGTAACCCATACCACCTACACCAAGGGGGAAATTAAAGAAGAACTTTAGAAAATGAAACAAATGATATTTTATCATACTAAAACACGGATAAAAATATGATGCTTAGAAGATCCAGACCACGATATAAATTTATTAATAAGATATTTTGAGTAAAAAGGAAGACGAACTGTTTGTATATTTAAACGTAAATGTAAAGGAATATAGAACAAAAGTAGATATAAAAGTAGAACAGGAATATAGCATTTATAGAACACAGTCAACCGAAACACACAAACACAACACACAGCAATGACAAGGAAAAAATAAGCAAAGTATGCGACACCGCAAATATAAAAGGGTTGACAACAGGGGAACCGCTTTGTAACGGTCAGTTGCAAAAAATGACGCTGGGGCTTTAAATAAGGTTCTAGAGTGCTTCAAACTTTTCACTCTTAGCTGTTGTCATCACAATGAAATAAAAACAGTGCAAATTAAGATATCTCAAACAGGCTATATCCTCTTAGAAATTGGGCAGCCTTAATAGGCAGTAAAAGTATGTCACAAAGATGATCATATAAATATCAATATAATAACACAAGTACTCAATGACAGAGTATCAAGAGAATAAACCAATAAGGCCACGACAAGACAAGACTGAGGAAAGAATCAAACGTTACCGCACCTTTCAGGATTTAGGTAGAGGTCATCTTAGGGTCCACAATGCTGGCTCATCGCACAATAAACGAGGAAAGCATAGTGGCGGACTGTAAACAGTTAACTACTAAACACGCAACTTACGTTGCAAAATGGTAAGGTCACAACTCTTCTTTTAATGAAGATTGTATGAAGGTGATCATGGCCAACGATCTTACAAGTGTGGAAATCAAGTCATCATGGAAGTCAGATTCTGATTGTTCTTGTCGCAGAACAGTTCTTTAATTAATACTATATGTTATTTATTATATTTTAAAAGCAGATCAGTAACTATGAAACATTGCTAGAACGATGACATTTTTATGTTCGGCACTAAGCATCTCATTTATATTCGAATCAAGTTTGTAAAGGTGAATCCATTAGGTTAAGAAAATAGCCCCGGTCAGGATGTATAATGATTTATAAAGATTTACATAGTAGAAGCTTTAATACTCTTTTGTTTACAGAACTGCTTGGCCAATGAAATTTATATTCTGCTTGGAAATTTAAAATAGAAATTGAACTCATTATATGTGCTAATGATATAGTCAGGGTGAAAAAAACAACGTTATTCCCATCAGCGGTATACCATAATTATCAGTGGGGGAGGGAGGGGG
This sequence comes from Cyrtodaria siliqua, assembly GCA_037043455.1. NCBI lineage: Eukaryota > Metazoa > Mollusca > Bivalvia > Adapedonta > Hiatellidae > Cyrtodaria > Cyrtodaria siliqua. The sequence goes on along the minus strand of JAWPHD010001934.1, from coordinate 195,609 downwards.
GGTGTGGAACTGAAAATATACTCAGATATTCAGGTCAATGAAATCTATGTTTGGGGGAACTGAAAATATACTCAGATATTCAGGTCAATGAAATCTATGTTTGCGCCCGGCAGCCCATTGACATGTAGAATAAATGAAGTACATTGGGAAAAAGATTTATGTTAGTATGGGAAAAACTCAACATTGATATTCTCGGAAACGTCTTGACCAATGGCATTTACATCTTACAAATATATATTTTGACACGAAGAATCAATGTTAAACAGAAGGAAGCCCCGGGCCTGGTTTGAAAATATTGTAAAGATAATATTAAAATTAAATTGTCCTTCTTCGAAACGTAATAATCCAATTTTGACCTTTGCTACTGAGTTTGAGAAACTTCGTAAACATAACACTTTGCTGCATTTACACATTTGGTAAAACTTTGCAATGATCAGTCTGGGGCCAAATGTCAAAAAGATGACAACTGTAAAAATTTGACCTGTACTCTTCGGAAATGTGCTAAATATCGTATTTAAACATAGAACTGCAAGAAATTCATTGGCAACATTTTTTCCTTCCTTTCTTCGGTGGCCATTTGGCCGCGAGTCGTGCTTTTCTTTGTCAGTAAAGTATTCATTTGGCCTTCTTTCCCATTAATATTGATTAGTTATTATGAGATTATTTAGTACTTATAACACTGCATACTATATAAGATTATTTACGTGCATTTAGTATGTCCAAGAGAAGAATGCTTTTGTTTTAAAAGGGAGATGATTTTTCAATCTATTTCTATTACATATATCAAAACACATGCTTGAATAGTAAATTCAGTGATACATATATTATATTTTGCAACACCAGGGTTTTGATCTTTTAGTCACAGCCAACTAATCTCTAGTATACCTACGCTGATTTTCCTATATATTGTAGCCATATATGGCACGGCCTTGCCTGAAACTTCCATCCAAGTGCCATATTTAATGAGGAACCTTTCATTCATAGCTAATTTTATGAAAAGTGTGTCATTTCGGCTTCCGGAGAGACCCCACCCCCACAGTTGAGGTTACCTACCTTCAAAATATCAGTAATAACTATAAGATTCTCAAGTGTTTCTATTTAAATCACTATAATTAATTAAATCCATTTATCACTTTGGTAAACTTTAGTATCAGAATCCCTAGATTTGTTGTTGACAACTAGATCTTCTTAGGATCAACAACTTGATCTTCTATATATTGATTTATTGGCTCAGTGTTGATTTATGCAACTACGAAGCTTTTCCTATTCAATTTAAACAACCAGTTGCATGTTTTATTCTTTAAATTCTATCTGTCAGGATGACATTGGCAGGCAATGAGTTAAACCATTAAACCTGTATCCCACAATAATTACATGTTTTTATGTGTTATCTATACAGAATGTATCTTTAATTGAAATTAACAGTATTCATAATTTTCAATAGTATTATTCATACATTTAAACTAAAAGTAAACAATTGTCGTTTTTGAACATCATATATATGTATTATAGGGGTTCTGGACCACAACTAAATAACCCCAAATAATCTAAAATTACAACACAAAAATTTTCAGTTTACTGAAAATTAAGTCAATTAAACTGGTTATTTAGCAGGTCCCAGGCGCTAAATAACCCAAGATTTTAAGATTGAATTGTGAAAATGTTTTAAATTTGGATGTTTAAATTTTATTGCAAAATAGAGGTTAAACATTAAAACTTATGTTGAATACAAAGGTGGTGGATCGTACTCATACACATTACTAAAACAATTTATTACACACTTTTTAGACTTTTTTGTAAGGTCGCCATTGCTTCCTTTCTTCCCTGCTCTACTAGTTCTTTTTTTTGAGCTTCACTTATTTTAGCCTTTTTTTGTTTTGTGTCCTGTTTTAAACTATAATATTTATCCAACTCATCTAAAATCAACTTAAACTCTTGCTCAGATATTTGTGCATCACTCAACGCTTTTGATATTAACTGCTTTATACTATTTAACTTAGCCTCTGCCAAAGTTTTTATTTCATGATGTTTTTGAGCTTTTGCATTAAGCTTGCGTCTGATAAAATTAATACAAACACCTGTTGCTCCACATACTATTGCTGCTATTTATAAAGGTAACAAAACTGGAACAACAAATCCAATCCCAGCCATAATATCACCTGCAGATATCAAGGTAGTGTCAATTCCATCTGTAATATTAATACCACGTTTATATTTTTTATAAAGTGACTGACGTATATCTCGTTCTGTAATTAACTTTTTTTCAATCTCAGAAATCTTTTGTAATCTATAATTGTGTCCGTCTTCTACTGGCAACTCAGGATATATACTTGGTGCTGTTGGTTGCTTCATTTTTTATTAATAAATAAAAAATTAAATTAATTAAATTAATAATGATGCCACCGTATTTACAGCGCTAGCGTTAGCAACCTTGCATACAAAGTTAACAACAGAACCAGCACCAATTTCTAAAGGTTTATCAAAGTTATCATGATTGCGTGGGATGATGTGAAGCGTTATACCATAATTTGGTTGTTCAACACCATTGACAGAAACTATTACAGTTACGTCACCAACTAATCGTTCACATGCTAAACCTATTCCCATAATTCGTCCACGGCGTGTCATTACATGCCCCACATTTGATTCTGCCCCACCATTACCAAATGAGAGTATTCTATTCAACACAAGTGGGCCGTTAGCCTCCGCAAATATTGTTATAATTCCATATTTAAGATTATCAACTCTATTTTTTAAATGATTAAACTGGTCAACAAAAGGCACAACTCGCCTATATAAATTTTGAACATCATTTATTAAAGCCTCTAGGTCTTCTGTTTTTTTAGGGCTTGGTGGTCCAAATATACTCATTGTTTTTTTATAAAAATATATTTTTTAAATAATTTCTAAAACACAACTCATAGGCAAACCGTGATTAAATATCTTGTTGCCATACTCATCTCTAACTTCTATTTTCAATTCAGTAATTGCACCATTCATAAGACAGTGATATTCAGGATAAAAACTTGTATATACTATATCTCCAAACTGCTTATTTACTACAGGTACAACACCTATAATAGTGCTTGGCTTACCATTGAAATAATTACTACTCGTATTAACTTGTTCCAGATGAACATATAGCTGTTTATAAGGAGCTAAATCAATTGGATAATCTCCTATATTAGTACCTGTCAACCATTTTCTGTCCTTGAATCCCAGCATTTTTGAAAGACCGCTTGATATTCGTGTCTCTATTGGCGTATGTATAATGGCTGCACCAATTTGGACAATATTGTCCAGAATAATCTTTTCATTTAGATTTTTAAACGTTTCTACCAAGTCTTGAAAGTTATAGAGTCCACCTGGTAAATGTTCTATTTTATCTGGGTTTCGTGTCTTTATGGTTTCATGAATAATATTTTGCCAACCGATAGTGTATGTAAAACTTTTTAATCCAACGCGCTTAGTTCCATCTCTATTATCGATATACTGTTGTAAATTAATAGAGTTGTCTATGTTTGAAATTGTATGAAACATTTTTTTTAATATATATATATAAAAACACAAATAAAAATGATTTCTAAAGAATTCAAATATAACCCGGATGCTCACTATTCAAATACTTTTAGCAAGAAAGTGATAAATATAATAAATCAAAACATAGTCATAACATCAAACGGTAAAGACTTTAAAGCTTCATTTCCCAATGTCTTTGAAAAATACAAACTCCCATACGTCAAATCAGATGCTATAGTTCAACGCTGGGGAACAGATTGGATGTTATTTTGGCAGAATCAGTTAAACTTTGCTATTTGGTGTGCGACAACTGGATGTGGCATTGATTTCAACAATCATCTAAAAGCTGATACTTTGGTTGGTTCGTTATTTCGATTTCATGTCTACTACCAAGTCAGAAGAATATTATTTGAGATAAGTGTAGCAATGCCGCAAGACTCAAATTGGAATGCATTTAGTAACACATATAACCGAAACGCATACGAGAGAATATGCAAGGAGTTTAACGTTGATTTATATTCAGACTGGAGACAGAAACAAAGCTATAATAATGGTCTAGGAACAATTTATAATTACTGGACAAATATTGGTTATCATCCTTTGGTAAATACTGTATACGACAACAAAACGATGAGTTTTACAGTCTATGAGAGTGATAAAACATATCACATTGATTACATTGCACAAGGATTTGAGGCTGACAATAGTTGGTCTACTTTTATACTAGATTGTTCATCTGGATTTACCAGAGCTGGAGTAGAAAGAATCAATGACAGCATAAGAACATACTGCTGGGCAATTCTTGGTTCACAATCACAAACAAGAACAGATATACTTGGAACTGGAACAGCATTTGATGCACAGAAACAATTTTTAGCAAATGTAGAGGACGCAATAAATAGCCCCATCGACTTGCCCAGTCAAATTTCAAGATATGAAACCACCCTAAAATATGCAAGAAGCAAAGTAAATTTTGTCTATGGAAGTGGATTGTATATGTCTCCGAGCGACATGGAATTAAGAATCGGAATAATACAAGACTACAATAATGAAATTGTAATAGCAACCGATGCACAAGCATTAGGATTGAATAATGATGTAAATGTAATACCAGTGCCACCAAAAATTATTCAACCTTTTCAAGGCACCACAACAAAGAAATTTTTACCGGAACATTCTGACTTTGATAAATCAATACATAAAACTGTGGAACATAACCCACCAGAAATACAAAAAATAGCGATTGAACACGAAGATAACAAAACAACTATAATTGTTGGTACCATAGTAATTAGTCTTGCTGCATTACTTATTTACGAGATTTACTAAACCACTCTTTGGCTGCCACATACAACAACCCGGAAACAAACACAAGCAAAGCCCATAGATTGTTACCAAGCCAATTAATAACATTACCTGTTGCAGATAAAAGCCATGATACTATTGCACCAATAACTCCTGGAAGTGCTGCAGCAGCTTTACCAGCCAGGTTGGCAAGAAGTTTACCAAGATTAAGTAGTTTTTTTTTTATCCAGTCTTTTACACTTGATGAATCAGGTTTTGGAGTTGGAGTTGGAGCAGCACTTGATGTGGGAATAATAGAATTAATTATCACCCCAAGAATCATACCAAACGCAGTCAGGATACTAACAATAGTAATACCTTGCTCCCTGAACAAGGTTTTGATCCTCTCACCAAGAGTTGTATCCTCGTTTAACATTTTGTTTATTGTCTCTTTTATCCTGCTTACTTGGTTACGAAAAGCTTTTATGTTCTCATTGATAACATCCATCCTTGCACCTCTCTCATCTTCAAGGTCTTTGATGCGGTCGCTGATTCTTTTTATCTGGAATTCATCATTATCAGTCTTAGCTTGTTCTAACTTTTGTTTTTCTCTTGTTATGTCTTTATCAAGTTGTGTGAGTTTTGCCAGGTTATTGGTGTGTTCTTCCTTGACAGTTGTCATCGCTTTTACTATTCCATCCATTTCACGCCTGTCTGTATTTGTTTGTATTGAAACATCAGGACGCTGAAGAGCACTTTCTATTGACTGTGCTGTGTCATTCGCAACACTTGATACATCTTGTAATGGAATAGTATCCACGTCTGGTAAATCGTTTCTTGTGCTCTCCAAATCTTGCAACGCTTGCCGAGCTTTTTGTGATACTTTTGTTCTACTGTCATACTCCGGCAAATTCAAAAATTGTCTTACCGCCATTGTTCCCCCAGAGCCAACAACCCTGTTATATTCAATTACCAAAGAACCAAGAGCAAGAAATGTAAAAGGCCTTGCTTGGCAGTTATTCTTATTTCTTTATCACCAAACAACCGCCAGTATAATGTTTTACCATCAGATGATACTTTAAACTGGCCATAATCCATTTTGTCCGGTGTCATCTTATATCGTTTTTTTATTTCATCATAAAAATATTTTACAAGATTTTCTTTGTGTGCTTCAAGTTGGGATTCTTTCAGCCTTCCTCCAAGGTTAGCAAGATGATCGCTTTCATTAAAAAAACTTCTTCGAATAGGTTCATCAGGCACCATTGGTAAATCATCATCATAATATTCATCATAATCATCTGGATCAAACGTAGGATTGTCAAAATCAAATCCTCCTTCAGCCATTGTTTATTTTATTTAATTTTAAAAAATATATTTAAAAAATAAAAACAATGTCAGCTTACGGAAACAAACTCAACCCTCATAGAAAACTAAGAGAACCTCATGGTGCCAAAGGCATCCGCACAAGTGTAGTAATAACTAATAATCCCTCAACAATAGACCAAAACCAGCAACTGCTTGTGAGATTTCCCAACCTAAGTACTAATGATGTGATAGTTCCACGTACTGCTCGTCTTGCCTTTGAAATAGAACTTAAAAGCAGAACAGACGCCAACGCTACTCTATTTCAAAATCTGGGTAGAACAATTGTAAAAAAAATGACAATAAGAATAAGTGGCAATGAAGTCATGTCAATAGATGACAGTGATATATATCATTGTTATGTAGATTTATGGAATAGCCCTACTGAACGAGTAAACATAGCTTACCAAGGTATTGGTAAATCAAACATGCTAAAACATAGAGTTGGTGCGGGAGATGCTTCCTCAGACACCGGAGATGAAGCTATAGCAGCAGCTTATGGAAATAGATTTTGTATTCCACTGGACTTTGAAATGTTAGAAAGTCATATGCCATTTTATCAAGCGGGGCTTGGTGATAGGTTAGAATATGAATTAACGTTTAACGATTATAACAAAGTTATCAAAAGCAGTGATGCTGATGCATCTTATGTAATAAAAAATATCTGCTTGGAATTTGATACGGTTAGTGATGTTGAATTAGCCAGACAAATAAGACAGCAAATCAATGGTAAGATGTCATTTATGTATGATCGTATCTTGCGACATAGAAAAATAATAGCAAACAAATCTGATACTCTTTGGAACATCAACATTAATGTACCAGCACGGAGCATGAAAGGTATTTTAATGCTGTTTGAAGACCCAGAAAGAACAAGCACAGAAACCTATTACAACCCAAAAATTTAAAAGGTTGAAATGACAATAGAGGGAGTACCAAATCAGTTGTATAGTCAGGGCATGAGGGCATATCAACATTGGGATGAAATTAACAAATATTTTGCCTTGACATCAAAAAGAAACAAAGAGACAGAAATAGTAGCGAGGGACTTAAACTTTACCAATGTTTCTCTTGAGACTTATTTGACAAAATCATATGCTTTGTGGCTTGACCTTAGAACATGTGATGACAATTTATTACACGGCAGTGGAAGAAGAATAGAAAACGGCAGTGAAGGTATAACGATACTAATAAATAAAAAAGCAGATGCAGATCAAACTTTAAATATTTATATATATATAATACAAGATGCGCAAATCAATTTCGAAGATGGAAGATTCAAAGAAGCAGGATACTAGTTTACAACAAAAATATCCTAAATATTCACACAGTGCCATTATTTGTGGTCAGACAGGCTGTGGTAAAACAGAGTTTGTTCTTGACATACTTGAACAAGAGTATGTTGGAGTTTTTGAACATATAATTATATTGTGTCCAACTATAGAGTGGAACGAGGCTTATAAAAATAGATCCTGGATAGGAGATGTGAAAAACCCAAAAGATAAAAAAAATTTTTTTGTCAATCCCGTGAGCAACGGTAAAGAAATGTTACAAGAACTGTTGCGTTTATTTTTCAAAAGATATGCTGGCCAGCCCACACTATACATCATTGACGATTGCTCAGCCACAAAAGAATTAACAAAGAAAAAAGATATGTTATCAGAGTTGGCATTCTCTGGTCGCCACGCCAAACAATCAGTGTGGGTTATTTCACAAAGATATAATTCTGTATTAAAAGATTTGAGAGAGCAAGCAAAATGGTTGTGTATATTTTACACTAAGGACAGAGATAGTTTTGAAAATTGTTTGAGAGAAAATGAAGTTATTTCAACGCTGGAAGAGAGAACTAGGATAAGAAAAGCTTTAGCTAAGACTAAATATTCGAAGTTAATTTTGAGGACTGACCAACCAACTGGTTATTGGGTTGAATATTTTTTTTCAAAAATACAAACTAGAGTGTCCCACATAAACCATAAACTCAATGCACTAACCAATATCGTTACAACATCACTACTCATATTTTCCGGGGCTTGTAAAACATACCCTCTTGGCTCACATATAAAATATCCTACGCCATCCTTTGTCACAGAAATTACAGGCGTTTCCTGTGCACCTTTTGCGTACGCTGGTAAAAAATCACTTTCTGAAACACATATACAACATTTAACATCCAGTGCTATTTTATTTTTGTCATAATCACTAATCTCACCGTCTGTTATCTTCAAATCCATTTTTTCTTATATAATATTTTTTTATTATTACAAAATATATTTATTTCATAATATCCGCAGGTATAATACCTTTTTTTACAACTGTTGCTAATAGTAATACTAACAGCAAAGTAGCAATGTTAATAGCAATACTGACCATGAATATAATATTGCTAATAGCATTGCTCATAGCAAATTAGTAATGTTAATAGCAATGCTTGCAGCAAATTAATAATGTTAATAGAAAAAATAGCAATGTTAATAACAATGCTATTAACAATACTAACAATTACTAGTTGCATGAATATCGCAGCTAGTTGTTTTGTATTTTATATTTATTTCAAGATAAAAAATAAGATTAATAATATAAAAATGAATGCGGAAGAACTATTACAAAATATATCGGAACAGACGGAACCAGATGAATCAAAGCAACAAGAAACAAAAAAAGAAAGATTATCAGCCATAGTGGCTGGCGGTGGTAGTCGTCAATATTTGGGTAAGGACATACAACTCACAAACATAGATGGCATGTCACCAGATGAAATTAACAAACTTTACTGCAGATATGAAGCAAGGCTTGGGGCAAGCATGACCAAGACTTTAGGCAATTCGCATTTCTTTTATTAACTTGTATGTGATGGGAGTATCAAAATATTTTAATGTAACCAATCCACCAAAGCTGATAGAAGATTTGGAGGAAGACCCATTTATTAATCATGCTTTGACAAGTGCTTGTTGTGAGTTGTATTACAGGTATGGAATGTGCTTAGCGCCATTTACAGCAATACTGACAACTGTTAGACATATTGATTTTAATAAAAATAAAAATATAGATAATATAAATGGAGAACCAAGAGAGTGAAGTTATACCTGTTGTTACACAACCTGTTGAACAACAAAAAGTAAAAAATCCAAAAAGAATAGAAGCTGGAAAAAAAGGAGCAGCGGCAAGAAAGGCAAAGCGTTTGCTTCAAGATGCAAAGCAAGATGCTGCAAAGCAAGATGAAATAACAAAAATAACAATAGGTGAAGAAGAACCAGATAAAATCAAAATAAACGTATACAAAAATTATATTCCACCTTGTCTGGTTTTATTAGGCATTGCTGGGTTGGGTTTGTATATTTATAACAAAAAATCTGCTACGCAACCTGTAGCTGTGCAACCTGTTCATGTTGCACCAAAAGACCCGTTTGATTTTTAATAATTTATTTTTTAAAAAAATAATCACATAAAAAAAAATGGCAGCAAGTATTGACGGAAAACAAATTGTAAATATGATGTATCACGCTGGAGTGGAAACACTTCTAACTATTGGATATTCTGAGATTGGCAGAAAACTACTAAAAAGACCAGCCACTAAAGTGGATTTTAATATGATAGATTTTGGGATGCTGTCTGTGGATATAATGTTAGCAATGGCTACACAGGATATGCTGATTAAGCAAGGTATTATTCCTGCGGATATTATGAAATAATTTTAAAAAATATATATATAAAAAAAATGGCAAGTGCAGTAGCAATGATGATCGGTGGCGCATTAACAAATGCATTAGCGTCTAGCGGTTCAAATTATTTCTTTTCAAAAATGGGAAGTCATTCAGATGAGGAAAGACAAAGGCATAACAAAGCCGTGGAACAATTAAACGCAGCACAAGCGGAGTGGAATAAAAAAAGAACAGAGAGGTTAGATTTTACTAATAAGCAACTGCAAAAAGAGCATCATGCAGAGCAGACTTTTGATGATGTAGACCAAGCTATGAAACAGTATTATTACATTTATTGCATAACTGGTAAACATTTGCTTTTGGAACCGGAGCCCAAGTTGAGTGATTTCTATACACCATCTCCGGATCAACAGAATAGAGAAATTACGTTTATTGTGGTGGGCATGGCTGCAACAGGATTTGTGGCGTATAAATTGATTTCATAAATTTTTTTAGTTTAAAACTATAATTACTTTGGATTTCTTTGGAATAACTAAATATGTTTACTTTGAAATAACCTTTGAAAAGACTAAGTCATATGCATGATACCTATGTTTGTTGTTGTTCTTACATGGTTTCAATCCAAGTGGTCGCATATAATATGGTGGTTTAGCACTCTTCTCTAATTTATCTTTGAGATGACCAGGCGCCCATACTTCACCGTTGTCTAATAATGTCAATACCATGGATGGACCATATTCAGTTTCTACTATTTTCGTATCTGTAATAGTGTATATTTTATTTAGTTCCAAGTCTGTCCATTTCTTTGTGCTATTTTGATATTGCTCTTCGAGCAGTTCATCAAATTGTGCAGTTGTGATATCAATTTTTTTTCTTTATAGTTATATAAAGTTTAATCTTTAGTAGAAAAAATGAAAAAGATTTATTACAGCCCAAAAGGATTTTGGAGAGGTTACACAGCAGTTAAAAAATTAGCAAAAGAGGCTGGTGTCAGTGAAAAAAAGGCATTAGAATTTTTAAAGAAACAAGCTGTGTGGCAGATTTATTTACCTGCGCCGAAGAAAAAAATTAGACCCAGGTTTGATGTTTCTGCTAAGAATGGAGTGCATCAAGCTGATTTGTTATTTTTACCGCATGATACTTTTGGCTTTGGTCGTGGACGCAAGACATATAAATATGCGTTGACTGTTGTTGATATTGCAAGTAGATATAAAGAAGCAGAGCCACTGACTTCCAAGGATAGTAAAGAAGTTGCTAAAGCATTTGAAAATATATACAGTCGACATTTAAAATATCCAAAGTTAATACAAGTGGATCCAGGCAGAGAATGTATGGGTGCAGTATCACAGTTGATGTCAAAACACAAAGTAAATATCAGACGGGGCAGAACAGAAATACACAGAGACCAAGCTTTAGTGGAAAGATTTAACAGAACATTAGCCGAGAGATTGTTTGGCTATCAGTATGCTAAGGAAATAGATTCCCAAAAACGCAACAGAAAGTGGGTAAAGAGATTACCAGAAGTTGTTAAAGCAATAAATGTGGAAACAAAAAAGCCCCCTCCTGTTGAAACAAAAACATTAAAAGATGATCCTATATGTATGAATGCAAGTGTAAGATATTTATATCAACCCGGGGAACAAGAAGGTGGAAGACGTAGAGCACCTGATCCAATGTGGAGTGTAGATATTCACAAGATTAAAAGTTATATGGTGACGCAAGGCATAAGAGTTTATTATTTGAAAGCACCAGCGCCACAAAGAGGATTTGTCAAAGAAGAATTACTTATTGTTCCTGCTGATACCCAAATTCATAAGTTTTTATAGAAACCATGTGCATCAGTTGTAATTCCATCTTCTCGGATGTATCTTTTTGAGTAAAATGGTGACAGCGTTGTTTTGTTTACTGTTACGCCAAATATCTGATGCTTTATTGATCGTATCATATTCATTTTATGGGTGTATTTTTTCTTGCCAAACAATGCATCCTTGTAGTTCTCAAAGTTTGTTTGTTTTTCGGTTACATATTTTCTTACACCCTTTGCTTTCTTAATAATCTGCTCATTCACTTTCAAAATAGAATCTTGTTTGGATCTTAATCCCATATTTTCATCTTTCTTAACATATTCCACATCCGCTCTCAACATCGAATATAGTTTGGGTCTTAATCCAATATTCCTAGATATATACTCAGCTATAGACTCACCATCATTTTTTGTTTTATTTATTATTGTATCTACTACTTTCTCAATCGTCTGCTCATCCGCTCCCAAAATAGAACATAGTTTGGATTCAACTATAGAAACACATTCATCTTTTATTTTGTCTGTTACTTTCTCAATCATCTGCACATCCGCTCCCAAAATAGAATATAGTTCAGGTCTTGATTCAATATACTCAACTATCGAAACACCAGGACATTCATCTTTCATTTTATATATTACTTTTTCAATCATCTGCTCATCCGCTCTCAAAATAGAATATAGCTTGGGTCTTAATCCAACATACTCAGCTATAGCAACACCAGCACATTCGTCTTTCATTTTACCTAATACTTTTTTGTTTGTATCATCGTGCATTGGGTGATTTTGAGGATAATCACTTAGGTCATATTCATCTTTCATTTCAGACATATCTTTATATGCGTCTTCTGTTTTTATATCTACAAGCAAGCTGTCAGTATCTGTGTATAATAAAGTACAGTTATCTCCATACCTTTTTTTCAAAGTATTATAATACCAATCATAGATCATATATTTTGATAAATCTAATACTGACATTCCAACATAAATTGGCTTGTTTAATTTTAATTTTGTTTTGTTTACATGTATTGCCGATAATTCATCTGAAAATTTTACACGTCTGTTAAAGTTTTGTTTGGCTATTATTTTTCTTATTTTTTCATTATTAGAGCCGTCAGTTTTTAATAATTTTATGTCAGTTGGCTTTCTTAAATTTTCCATTGTTTTTCCAAATACTGAGTTATTCATAAGCTTGTAAAAATCTTTTTCAAATTGTGATTTAGGTTTTTTCCTAAGTTCTGTGTTTAAATTTATGTATGATGCCATCCAAGGTTTTTCATTAAATTCTAGCACCCTGTGGATATTGTTAATTCCATGCCTAATGATAAATACAACTGTAAATTTTTATAATGTAATACATATTTTGTTTTGTCCATAAGATTTGGTACTAGTTGTTCTGTCATAACGTTATTTTCTAATAAATTTGTTTGGTACTCAGATAACCATTCTTTTTTTTACTTTTAATCTTTCAGGGGCAAGTGGATAATCATTGTGACTATCATGTAGTTCTTTAGGATATTTTAAATCTACTTCAAGAAAATATCCTTTATCTTTTCTTAGCTCTTGTAATGTTTTTAAGTCAACCCATTTAAATCCGGAATATGGAAGTGGCTGACTCATTGCCCACCCATAAAGATTAGTTGCATCATAATACATTAAAAAGTTGTTTTCCTTGTTAGGGTTATAATCAGCTACATGTGAATTGTTTGCTTTGGCATATCGTTTAGATACCATACTAATTCCACCACGCATACCTTTTTCTATAAATAAGTGCATATTCATATCTGTAAGAAGTTCTAGTTCTATTTTTGAAAATTTAAGTAAAGCATCCCAAGATAATCCAGGTGCTGTGTAGTAATGTAAAGCATCTAGTTTATACGATTTCATGCATGTTTTTCTGAAAGTTTGGAATACATCAGCCAACAAAGTTACATCAGTTTTTAAATATAAATCATGATAATCTCCAAGAGTTTTACAATTTTTCCCATACTTCTTGGGCATGATCGTAATCTTTTTGAGTAATACCATCATCTATAAGTTTACTGTAAAATGATTCAATCGGTGGTAATTTGGTTTCATTAAATTTATCCATGCTATCAAAATATTCATATGGATAAACACCTTTTCGTAAAAGTAAATCTGTTTGTTCTTTAAATTGGTCTTTTGTAATTTTGAAATCAGATTTGTCTGTCGCATTAACAAGTTTTTCTAAAGAAGAAGCCATAAATTGGAAACTGTCTAGAAATTTAAGCTGGCCGACACTAAATGATATGTATTTTTAAGCATTATTTGGAATACATGTTATATTACCTTTCATTTTATGTATTTTTTGCATAATCAAATGACTATCATATCCTTTGAGGTTGTGAAATATGACAGGAATTGAAGTTTTACCAGGTTTTATTTTTATTTTTAAGTTGCAGTTTTTATGTGCTGCACCTCTGTATTCTCCAGTAAAATGGCAGTGATCTCTTACTTTACAGTTTTTATCAGATGTTCTGCCTATTTCATTATCACATATCCAACATTGTGTAGCTTTTTCATAATCTGCTTCATTTTGTTGAGTCATTATTAATGGTTTTGGGTGAGCAAATATATTATTAATGTTGCTCTTCTCACATTCTAGGCGATTTAAAAACACTTCAACAGCATCTTCACCTCTGTAAATAACCGAATCATTAGCTTTGTTGTCATATCTGACAACTTGGTATCCAAATCCACAAGCTTCGTGCACATTTTGAATTTCTGATTTTTTTCCAAATTGTTTTAATTGTGGTTTAATTATGCTTTCAAAATCAGCATATATTACATAAGGAACATGCATTTTATTTTGGTAATTTTTAAAATTTACAGTATTTTTACCATTTTCTGGCATTTCAATTTTGCAAGATTTTTTGTTGATACCCTCACAATCTTCTTTGTGATTTGTTAGTAAGTCTTCATTTGAAAATCCATAAAGACAACGATCACAGAAATAAGTTTTGCCTTTATATTTGTTTTGATCACATAATAACCTATTTAAGTTTTTAATCCAGCAATAGTGGTTGTTTGTAACATTTTTATCAGATATCAAAAGCAGATTAATTCTAATAATATCTTTGGGTTGTTCTGATATTTTATACGGAAAAACATTTACCTTTTTACTTTTTTCTGATACGGTACATCCGTAAACATTAATAGCAAGATTGTTTAGTTTTTCTACTTTTGAAATTTGAGAAATTGGTGTAGGAAAGTCAATTCCGTCTTTTTTTAGAAAATCTATACTAGGATATTTTGACAACCTGTCGGTGTGATCTGCGGCTGGATTTAGAGCAGAATTTATAGCATGAAACAAACACTGATTATCGTTATTTTTTACGTTTATTATTGCTTTTTTTATTAGCTATTTCTTCAGGCAGTGGAATATATGAAGAACCTTTTAATGGTTCATACTTTGAAATATTCAAATAAATTTAGATTATTTGGGGTAATTTAGTTGTGGTCCAGAACCCCTATAATACATATATATAAACATCGACAACACTCCGAATGGCAACATGGCTATGTTTATCCAGGGTGTCAGGTGCCAACGTCTTTGGTAGTGTGGTAAACATCGTCACCAGTTGTCTCTGGACCTCAGGAGGATAGTCGCTCGACCCATTGGCAATAGCCCTAATTGTCTCGTAGTTATAATAGCGGGCTTTGGATGTGACGGAATTGATCTGTCCTAATGGGCCAGGCAGAAGAAAATAATTATGTTGGCTCAAAAGGAGGTCCCTGTCCTCTTGCTGGATGCTGGGGCCATGTTGTGTGAGGACCATCGCGGCATATTCTCCACACAAAAGACGCCTGTCTGCTGACATTGACTTCCAGTTTTTCGGAGGCCAGAGAAGTTTGCCAGGTACTAGGCATATACTCTCGTCCGGTACTTTGCCCAGTCATGTCTTGCAGGTGGTAACAGAAAAGACATTGAAAGCTTGGCCTTGAATAGCGGGTGCTGCGTTAACTGTGCCCAGTTGAATATCAATACCCGTCAGAGGCATGCTGATTGGTCTAATAGGCGGAAAATAGCAGGTCTAAGCAGGCTTGATGGGTTGAGGTATGTACTCCGGTATTGGGTTTACTGGTTGAGGAGAATGCCTCTCGTCCTCATCTGATGAACTATCGTCCATACCCAATGTGATCGGTGTCGGCGAACTTATGTCTAGAGACATCTGTGGAGACATAAGTGGTGTTTCGTATAGTGGTGTTTCGATCACCTCTGTGCTTCTGTTTGACAGACTGGCAGTCTCTGCTGTCCTGTTGACAATAGGAGAGACTTCAGTAACTTTCTCAGTGGGTGTGATGATTACCGACTTTTTTTCAGGCTGGGAAAGCTCAAGCACTGAGAGCTGTTGCTGTGGAAATGCTTGGAATTTAAGCTCAGACAGTGGATGCTCTTGCAGTGGTAGCTCAGACAGTGGAATCTCAGACAGTGGACACTTTTGCAGTGGAAGCTGAGACAGTGGAAGCTCAGACAGTGGACATTTTTGCAGTTGAACTCTTGCATAGAGCTCCCAATTTCCGGCTCTGATGATTCCACAAGGGATGTAGATGGTTCAATTATTGGCATCGACAGCAAGGCATCTGTACTGGAGGAGGATGGTAAGGATGCCTTTCCGAATGCAGTAAGAGCCTCTGATAGTGTTGCTGTTTTCATCACCTTAAAAGAGGTAACATTATGCCTCAGCATCGTGCTAATGTATTTGTACTCGACACCTAGTAGCTGTGCAGCCTCGTGTCGCAATTCAGTGTCATTACAGAAATGCCAGTTCCCTGGTGGTATTACTGGTAGGTCCTTAAGAGCTGCCATTCTTCTTGTGAGGTTTGTCGTGCCCTTAAAGGTGACATATAGCGTGTATTTTGAGTATATATTCGGAAATATACGTATATAATATACAATATTTTCAAATCTTACACTTATTGGTTGTCCCGTTTTCTCACAGTAGCCAATTTTATCCCATAGCGCACACGCTTCGAGTTTCGCCCTTTTTGAAGACAGGTAAGTGACACGTGATCCTGTGACGTCATTGGTACCAAACAATTCGCGGTGTCGCATTGAGTTGTATAGTATTGTCTATGTAGGATTACGTTTTATGGTACTTGTTAAAAATGCCGTGTGTTGTTGCTGGGTGAAAAGTTTGCATAAAGAAGGACAAGATAATAACCTAAGTTTTTTCGTTTCCGTAATCGAGATAATGATATATTAAGATTTGAAGTGTGGGTAGACGTTACCGTAGAAAATCGCCCGACTCGTCGAGAAAGTGGGAACCTACGAAAGACGCGCGAGTTTGTAGCAAACATTTTGAGTTGACTTCGTGGGAAGTCCATCCTTTGGTTTCATTATCTTTGAATTTGGAGAACAAAAGGCCATGCAGATTAAAATCAACAGCGGTACCAACGATATTCGACTATAAAAATGAGAAGTGCATAACCCCGCCGTCTCCAAGCAAGTTGTATTCGCCTATTCGACCGGCGTTGAGGAAATTCATACATGAAGTAAGATTGCAATTTATGTTCAGTTATCTTAGCACCTCATCGGGTATACGTATGATAAATTGAAGAAAGGTGTATAGTCTTAGATCTTTATATACACCGTGAATGTTTAGCTGTTGAATTAGAAGCATGCGTCTTTACGGGAATCAATGAAGAGTTGACGGCGCTAATATTATGTAGCCGTCTTTTTTTAAAAGATTGCTAAGAACGTTCAGCATATAAATTTAAATGAATCCGGTGAAATAAATACTGTGTCTTTGTTTCCAAATTTTAATTTTAATAATTTTAAATTATACACCCTCTTCTGCCAATAGTATTATAGATATATATTATCAACATATATAGGGCTATGGATTTGAAAAAAAAAAATGTTTCATGGATATTTATAACAAGGCAGAAAATTAATAATATTACTAGCTTTTATATTAATTCAGTAATTTTTTATGGCAAAGCAAAAACAATAACGCCTCTTAGCTCGTGCAATAAGTAAAACAAGTTTAACAGAATAATATACTTTATATTATGGTAATTTGATATATTTGGTCTGTTTATGATCTGTATACTTACTAACTGTCTATATCGTTCTCATAATACATTTGGCTATATTATTTAAATCATAGTATTTTTCTCTCTTTGTGCGCGACAAATATCATGTGATATATCCGTCTTGTGCAATACGCGTCTGCCCTCGGCGGTATTTCACCGCTCAAGTAATTGCAATAAACAGGAAATATATCATAAAACTAGGTTTCCCTAAATGGTGCGTGCTTTTGTGATATACCGACGTATGTACCCAAATTAGGCTGCACTTCAATAGTGCACCGCAATATTTTATTAGTCTGTATTGATCTTTGGGGGCACGTGGAGACTAGAGAGCGTGTCATATTGCAAACGCCGCTTCTAGAGTGTTTGGTGTTGATGGCGACTTATGGCAAATATATAATACTATAGAAATTATGGCGCCGAAATTATATGCTGTTTCATTTATTATTGTTTTTATTCATTTTTTTATCAGTTATGGATAATATCTAATAAATATATTTGTTCCATGTCTACTTATCGGCAAAAAAAATCTGACGCTCGTATTACCATAGAGTTACATACATATATATCCATATATTAATGTATAGGTATAGACCAGGTCCTTTCATTCGGAATATACTACATTTCGCGGTTATTGTGTATGTACCAAGATATTGCAGTGTTGCGGGTGACTTACTGTCAGATTTCGATGAAAACAATGTTTACGTTGTTTGTTGTTGCTGTAAGTGTATAAATACGCTATTTTGTTAGATTAGTGAATAGTGTAATAAACCACTGAACGTAACGAATGACATGACACGATAGTCTTTACAAGCTCTCAATTTGCACCTGCACCGCGTACGACTTCATCATCAGTTGATGAATCCGATGTATTTTCGCCTCAGACACGTATTCTGGCTCCAAACCTAAAGGTTGCACATGGTGTAACCGTTTTATCACGGGCATTTCCTCTGACATCGCTTAATTCTCACATTTTCACACAAGGTATACTGTTTTGCGTTCAGTCCCAATGTAAACAAAAAATAGTTAGTTCACAATGACGTCATTTCCGGTAATTCGCGCAAGAGTTTTTCCCCTTAGATTTTTTTCGATTTTTTATCAATGCCTGTTCGCCTTTTCGGTTTTTATCTTTAAAAACATATTTTCACTAAACATACATCAATAGCATAGTAAACATCGTATTTATAATGATATTTAATAATTAAAAACATATCAACAACGGATTTGTTGATTTAGGACAAATTTCATCTTTAATGGTTTATTCTCTTACTGCTCTGGCTTCTGCCAAGTCATTGAGTACCTTCATTGTGGCTTTCTAGGCTATTGTTTTTTGTATTATATTTACACGAGCATATTTGTGTTTACTTATATTGCCTTTAGAGATTAGATCATGGCGGGGATTTCTTTATTTACACTTTCCTGTTTTAATGGGATGACAGTAGGGTAAGTGTGAGGTTTGGTGCACCCTAGAACCGGTTTAAATCCCCAGTGGCCTACTTTGACACTGACCGTTCCAAGGCGGTAGCCCTATTGTCAACCCTTTTGTGTTTGTGATGTCGTTTACTTTTATTATTACTTTTGCCTTCTTGTTTGTCTGTTTCCATGTTTGTTTCTGTGTTTTGTGGTTGACTGTCCTCCTTGAATGCTACTTTCCCTGTCCGATCTGTTTATATTTCTTTGACACTGCCTTAAGATCGGTGCATACAGTATTGTCTAGCTTGGCAATATAACACACAGCGTCCTGCACAAAATGTGCCTTGACTTCGGCTGGAGTGATTTTAACACTAACTAGCTCAAATGTGACAGCTGGTCGCTTCTGAGACATGGCCACCTGTTGTTTGGCCAACTCCCATGAAGCGAACCACTGGCTGGCGGCGGGTGTGCGGCCAGTTGTCCACTTAGCAACTAGCTCCCTGGCCAGAGTAGCTGGCTTGCTAAAGTAGTCGGTCGCGCGAAAAAACTTCAGATACTCCTCGCCATGAAACGAGAAGTAAAAGCAGTTGGATGTTGTAAGTAGGGAGGGCTGTAGATTCTGGTATGTCAGAGGGTGCTGCGTTTTGACATGGTATTTCAAGTCTTGTGCTCGTCTGATTTCCCTTGGTGTCTGTTCCACGCACCAGACACAGACGATGCGGATATTGTTGTGATTGGCAGTGATGGTGTGGTTTAGCAAATCACGTTTTGTCTGGAAAGTGGCCGGACAGTTGTCGCACGTGAAATTTGTGCCAACTTTGGACTTCATGACTCCTGAAAATAGAGCATGTAGGGGTCAAGAACTATGTATTTGCGTTCTATTAACATTTTATAGATGTGCTCAGCAATTGTCTCATTGCACTGCCTCTAGCCGATGAAAATATTGGTTATGTAGCAGACATTTGCATTGTTGCCACTCACACAAGAAGAACATTCGCAAAATATTGCTATTGATGGTACGGGTGATCAATCCGCATCTCAATAGCTATGGTGCAGGCCTGCTTTTAATTTGATATCTGCGCGCGCCTTCATGTCGGATGAACCACATTCATCCAACCAACACTTAATCCAAGCTTGTTCAAGGTAGACAACCTTACAAATATCTACTACACGTCTAAATATCTCAGTGCAGTATAGATGTTGTTTTCATCGGCTTACCATCTAATTTTGAGTGAGTGCTGGAACAGACCCATTCCCGGGCAAGCCTTTAGCGATGGTCTTAAGCCAGGAGGGTAGTTTACTTCCCAGATAGGGGTTAAGTCTGTCAATATGGACAGCTTTCGCTGATATTTTAATTGATCTTTTCACAAGATAGATCAAGTCATCAATTTTCTTTATAATCAAGTAGGGTCCTTTCCATTGAGGGGACAGTTTCTTGCAGACACCAGGGCGTCTACTTGGGTCATGCAACCAAACTGCCTGCCCAACAGTAAATGATCTCCTTTTAGCATGTAGATCATAATGACGTTTCCGATAGAGAGCTTTCGTCTTCAATGACTTTCGAGCCATTTCATGAACCTCAGCCAAATGAAGTCTTAGCTCATCTACATAAGTCACGTCATCTCCAGCTGTCTCTGATGACACACATGGAACTTGTGGTAGACCCACACATGCCTGTAAGGGTAAGATTATTTCCCGCCCAAACACCATTTTGTTTGGTGTTTTACCTGTTCCTGCATGTGAAGATGACCTGTAGGCCATCATGACCTGAGGTAGAAACCTGTCCCAAGTACTCTGATTGTGCTCACAGTAAATGGTGAGCATTGTAGCCAATGTGCGATTAAATCTCTCCACATTTCCATTAGATTGTGGATGCAGTGGAGAAGTTCGTGTTTTGTAAATCTGCAGTAAATCGCACATCTCAGAGAACAACTTGGATTCAAAATTACTACCCTGGTCAGTGTGGATTTGCATAGGTACTCCGAGGCGACAGACATATTCATTTCCAAAGGCATGAACTACAGTCTCTGCTTCTTGATTGGGAATAGCTATAGCCTCAGTCCACATGGTGAAGCAATCGCAGATGACAAGTATATAGCGATTGCCCGCTTTTGTCTTTGGAAGTGGTCCAAATATGTCCATTGCACACTTCTCTATGGCTCTACCACAGGCACCATGCCAAGTGGGGCATGCTTTGGCTTAACTGGTTTTCGTGCAGCACAGGCATCACACGTTTTACAGTATTGTTCAATATCTTTTTTCATGCCTGGCCAGTAAAAACGCTGTCTGACCTTGTCTAAGGTTTTGTCAGCTCCTAAATGCGCAGACGAAGGAGTGTCATGGAAGAAATGCATGACATCCATCCTCTGTTGAGAGGGCACAATAAGCTGTTTGTGAGTATGTGTTTCGTCATCAACCCAAGTTCGCAACAGAATACCATTCTCGACAGTCAACCTTTCCCACATTCGCCATAATGTTTTTACAATGGTTGTTTCTAACGGATTTGTGACCATTGGGGTTTCTCATTTGAAACTGACAATGTATCTATAATCACTTTCAAGTCGCGATCCTTGGGCTGCTGATCACTTATTTCATTGGATGACCAGTTTGGAAGTACAATTTGTGAATGCTTCAGTGAATTTGAAGCATGCCTTTGACTTCTTGTAACTGCTCTAGTGGAGGGATCTGAGTCCCCACTTTTTAAGTTACTTTCGGCTACAGTCTGTTTAAACACAGCTTTGAGATCATACACAGCATCATTATCGTCGCTGTCATCTTTGACGTTTGCTTGTTGCTGCTTGTGACACCTACTAAATGGACTACGGGACAACGCATCAGCATTTCTATGCTGAAGCCCCGGTCGATGCTATACATTTAAGTTATAGGTACCAAGTCCTTGTAACCAACTAGCAACTTGACCTGTAGGTTTGTTGAGGCATCCAGCTCACTGCAGCATTATCTGTGCGTAGCAGTACTGGTTGACAATATAAATATGAATAAAATGATTTTAGAGCATTACTCACTGCAAGTAGTTCCTTTCTGGTCACACAATACTGTTGCTCAGGCTTGTTCATGCCTTTGCTAAAGTAAGCATTTACAACCTCTCTACCATCCTGCACGTGAGATAGGACAGCACCAGTTGCCCTGTCAGAGGCATCTGTGTCTAGTATGAATGGTATGTTCTGCATAGGGTAGCCAAGGATAGGTGCTGATACTAGAGCATTCTTGAGGGTCTCAAATGATTTAGCACATTCATCTGTCCATTCAAAAATGCTACTCTTGTCGGGAATTTTGTGCAAAGGCCGAGCAATTTATGCAAAACCTTTAACAGACCGCCTGTAGTAGGAGCATAACCAAAGAAAATTTTTCATTTCTTTAGCATTTCTTGGTGGTCTCCAATTCTGGACAGATTCAATTTTTGCTGGGTCGGTCGAAATTCCAGCCTCAGACACAGTGTGACCTAGAAATTTCACAGTGGTCTGAAACAAGTTACATTTGGAAGGTTTGAGCTTCAGATTAGCTTCTTGCAATCTCTCAAAAATGTGCTCGAGACGTTTGATACCATCATCGATTGTTTTGCATGGAACAATAATAGCATCCATGTATAAAAGGCATTCTTCCCATTGAAGGCCTCTTAGCACATTTTCCATGAGACGCTCAAATGTTGATGGAGCATTAGCCAACCCAAAGCTCATGACAGTGAACTGAAAAAGACCCATACTAGAATTCAAGTCTAATGAGCTATAGAATTTAGCTTCTGAGAGTGAGTCCAGACACTCATCCACTCTTGGCAGGGGATATGCATCTTTGACTGTCAAATCATTGAGCCAACGATAGTCGACGCAGAAACGAGGAGTGCCATCTTTCTTGGTGATAAGCACCACGGGACAGGCCCAAGCACTATTAGATGGCTCTATTACTCCACGCTTTAGCATGTTCTCAATCTCCTCTTTTTCAACATGTCGTTTCCCCAATGGAAGCCGACCTGGAGGTTGTCGTACAGGTGCAGCATCTTTAGTATTAATTGTATGCTGCACAAGAGAAATTTCTCTTTATCGTTATCGTTATCATCAAGATGTAAAGTGCTTCTTTCATACAGGTTGCTAAGGTGTTCTGGTATGGTAGCAGCTGAAGCGGTGTCTGTATTGTTGTGTATTCTAGCAATACGCCCTGAAGGCATATCACTATCATAAAAGGACTCACATCTGCCAAGGTTCAGTTTCCTATGCAAAGTGACGGGATTGTCACCAAAGTTAATGACATTGACAATCTTTTCTGTATACTTCATATTTATGATGCCTCACATTTGTCCATCACATTAAATGACGGTTCAACATACCCACAGTCAGCCAAATGTTCAGCCTGTGGAATATCTACAGGTAGCCACATGCGAGAGTGTGCTGGTAGCATTACCGTGTCTCGGACTTCTACCCGACACACATGGGCAGCTTCGCCACCTGTCCATAATGGGACACTTGCCTTTGCCGTAACTAGGCAGCACTGTTTGTAGTTTATACTGTCAACATGGGCTTTCAGAAAGTCTTGACCTAAGATACCTTCTGTTTGCATTTGACACACTATAAATGGTAGGTCGAAGCTTTCAGGCCCAAGTTGAACTAATATATTAGTTTTACCAAGAACAGTCATCGGGTTGCCATTTACATCGTTTAATGTAAAACTGACTTTGGTTAGCTCATGACTATTCTTGATTTCATCAAACTTCTTACTTGACATTAAAGAGGCTGTTGCACCACGATCAATCAAGAAGTTTGCTGAATTGGACCCTATCTTTCCGATTGCATAGAACCCATTGTCCCATTTATTTAAAGAGGTTCCTACCCTAGCAGAATGAACCTCTTGTATTTCTGCTTTGTTTGTAGGTCTGTTGTTTTGAACTGCTATCGACTCCTGACCTACAGAGTCGACTGCTGTTCGTTTCCCTGGGTCTGTTGCAGTAGGCCAATGGGTGTCTCAGACCTATTCCTAATCTGTTGATTCCCAAATGTTCTATTGCGGTGAGGATAACCTTGACCATAGCCTTTAGTTTGTTGGCCAGTTTGGTTGGTACAACCCGTGTGTCGGTTTTGGTAGCCCGATTGGTCGTTGTTTGGACACTGCCTGTAGAAGTGATATGGAGAATCACAATTGAAACAGTTTTTACCTAGTCGTTTGTGGGCATGGGCATTCTGAGCTGTGGCTGCTTGCATGCTCTCCAGTTTCTCATGCCTTCCATCAAGCTTCTGCATGAATTGCAAAATGACAGAGTTTGAGCTCTCTGCCTCCGGCAAATCAGCAGGGCCACCAACCTTTCTGACATTTTGGTAATGAGTCTCACCTAGTATGGATTCATAACGTTCAATAACGTTTACGGCCTAGGTAACCATTTTACAGTTTTTATTAACACATCTACATTTCATATCTACAGATATAAACTTATACAGCTGGTTAAGTGCTAGCTTCTCTTGTGCTTCACTGGGCAGATCAGCATATGCCTTTTGAGCTAATTGCCTCAGATCATCCCCAAGAGCAACAATACTCTCACTTTTCTGACGCTTTCTAGCATCTAATTTGCTAAGCCACTTGCTCTGACGTTTGCTACTTCCAAACCGATCTTGTAATCGATTTACAAGCGATTTGTAATCGCGCAGTTGTAAAGCATCAAGGCTCATGTAGAATGTTCTGGCAGGGCCTCGCAGACTTGCTGCTAATAGAAGAACCTTGGTCTTAAACTC
The DNA here is from genome assembly GCA_037043455.1 of Cyrtodaria siliqua. NCBI lineage: Eukaryota > Metazoa > Mollusca > Bivalvia > Adapedonta > Hiatellidae > Cyrtodaria > Cyrtodaria siliqua. The sequence goes on along the minus strand of JAWPHD010001934.1, from coordinate 170,782 downwards.
CCAACCAGACAGTTCAGAGAAATCCTGAAAGTGTGAAATGTATTGCTCAAAACTCTCAGATCCATCATAGGTGTCTGGTTTGATGCTATGGCTAATGGTTGCAGGACGCAACAAAGACCTTTGCTGATAAGGACCCTGATTATTACTTTTATCGCCTCTGCGATAGTATCTTACAGAACTATCAGACACACTTTCACCCGAGTCATGTCTGATTCTTACACGTCTTTCAGGTGAGTAACTAATATTAGTTGAACTATGCTGTTGCTGGCTACTTCCAGCAACCTGTTCATCCGCTCCTTCATTATCGGAGTCGCCATGAGCAGATCTATCAGAGTTATAGCCATCGCCAGCAGGAAGATCATCCCCATGATCTTCAGTATCTGCATAGTTCCTGAAGGTTACTTCATGATCAGGTGAATCAGTCATGATTGTATGTACAGGTGCGTATTTGTATAAAATAAACAAGGGAATAAGCTTGACCCTTGAAGTATACCTATGCCAAAGCATTAACTAAAGTCCTTGCGCGGTTCGATCACTCGATATGCTTAAAAAAGTTTATCCAGACACCAAATGTAAGCCCTGTGGCTCACTGAGTTAAGTTTGATTGATTTATTTAAACTGGAACTTTTAAATCGGAACAACAACTTGATCTTCTATATATTGATTTATTGGCTCAGTGTCGATTTATTCAACTACTAAGCTTTTCCTATTCAATTTAAACAACCAGTTGCATGTTTTATTCTTTAAATTCTATCTGTTAGGATGACATTGGCAGGCAATGAGACAGTTGCACTTTTATTGTAATTAAGTATCTAATAAGCTTCTTAATCTGTTTATTACTTATAATTTAAAAAGCTAATAAGCTGTCTGTTTAATAAAGTTCTAAAAATCTAAATATGTAATGCCTTTAAGCCTTTTTGACAGTTTTGGTCAATTTGACAGAAGTTTGTTTTGAATTTTGCCGCAAGTGCAACTGCTGACATTCACCTTGTCAGCTCAGTCTGGTTGTTCCTGACGACAGGATTTCAACCAATCACTGCTCGTCAGGATTACCATCAACCAATGAAAGACATTTATCTGAAATATTTTGTAAGGATGCAATGCGGTCCTGACACATCAAAATCACATTTATAATACATATAAGCAAAATAGCTTTAACAAATACACAATAATTCAGTTCTACAATTATGTCTAAATGTGTCCATAACATGGAATATTTACATGGGTTAGCAATAATACAGCATTCAACATTATACAGGATGCCAGGATAGTGATTTAACTACACCATTTTATTACAAGAAATAGTCCCTGAACGCTATCTCATTTAACATATATAAAATGAACAAGAACAATTAATTTACACTGAAATACTATTCCTTTATTTGAAGAAGTTTAAGTAGCATTACATTAGCGTATTCTTGTACAGGCAGAAGTTTTAATGAATTGAATTGAACTGACCGGACAAGTACAAAATGGCGGCCTCCATGAAGCTTTTGTCAGAAATGTGCAGTGCAAATAATTAACAATTGCTAAGTAAATACAGAATAATAGTGATTATGGATATTACCTGATGATAAATGAGTGATGGGAGAATTGATTTGAACGGATAAAACAATAAATAACATACATTTACTGTGATGATTACCTTCAAATAAGTATTAACATTGTGTGCTAAACAACCGGAACGATCAACTCAACACAAGGTAATATTTGGTTACTTCATACCCATTAGCATTTTTCTAATAGTCAATCCATTTGATACAAATTTGATTCAGACAAATATATCTGGGGCAAGGCCCATGGCCCTTACACTATACAGCAGGGTTAGCTGTCATACTAATGGTACTGTATGCCTAGGAAATAACTAGTAGAAGAGCTTCTACTGATTTTTTTCACACAAGACCCTGAAGTCTTGTGTTGACCCTGAAGCATTGTGAACATACGGGACAATGGCCTGGACTATTAACTGGTACTAGCGAATCGAGACGAAGAGTCAACTTATTACCAATACATAACAGGAAAAGCAGCATTCAAGGACGACAGTCAACCACAAACACACACAGAAACAAAGAACACATTTAAAGGTGAATAAAAAGCCAAATAAGACATCACAAACACAAACGGGTTGATATTAGGGCTACCGCCTTGGAACGGTCAGTGGCAAAAAAGGCCGCTGGGGATATAACCAGGTTCTAGGGTGCACCAAACCTCAACTTACCCTACTTCAACCCAATAAAACGGGACAGTGTAAATAAAGAAATCCCCTCCATGAAATATTCTCTAACCAACAAGGCAGCATTAATAGGCAATATAAGTACAACACAAAGATGCTCGTGTATATATAAATACAAAAAAACAATAGCCTAGAAAGCCACAAAGAAGGTACTCAATGAGCAACAAGAGAATAAACCATTGAGGGCACGACAACCCAGGGCGTTGGGGGGAAATATCGTTTGTATAGATAGATGCAATTCACTGTTAGACATACATTTGCATGATAAAAATGTGTTATTCAACTTAATGTGGGATGATGAGGCCTGTCCAATAAATATTTTGTTTTCAATAAACATATCAAAACATAGAAACAGTTTTTTTATTATTATTATTTGTGTTTTGGTTTTATTGGTGCTCTAACACAATAAAGAACTATCAAACAAGTGTTTGGATTAATATAGCTAAAATGTTAACTTGTTTTTTCCCTTCATCAGTGTCAAGTACTAAATACATCTATACGTTTAGATAATATTCCCTATAGCAATTATTTTCTAAGAAATAAACTGTAACTGGGCCTTAATGTATATATACCTTGACAAATCGGTCAATGAGAGTGTTAGCAATAAATAAGCACCTTTATATATATATATTCGATGACCATGCAGCGTTGGAAAATAGGTGTATAATATAACTATAAAAGTCTAAATGGGAAGGCCCATCGTCCAACACTACCCCCAGCCATTCTCCCCGAAAACGCATCAACAGCAGTACCCTCAAAGTTCCTGTAAAGTATTATTATAACAAAACAGTGGGGTTAGGTAGAATAGGTAAAGAAAGATTATAAAGTGAAGCAGAATCAACTTTACACATATACTGTAACCAACTTTCAATTTTAAAAAATGCATAAAATTGGTTATGTAATATATATTTTAGTAAAATTAAAATTTATATATAGTACAAAACTCTTTTAACATCTTTGAAAATTATTAACTGTTATAAAACATAGCTTAAATTTGCACTGCTGTCTCAAAATTTAAGATCAGTCAATGCACAACTAGTCAAAACATGTAAGAAATGGCGGCCATTTTGAATTTCAAGATGGCCGCCATTGTGATGACTGAAAAAATGTTGCCAATGGATTTCTTGTATAATAGCATCTAGACTGTCATAAAATACATTTTTCAAAGAATTTAGGATTTTTTTTACAGACTAGATGTTTGCGTTCAGTTTGACATCCCATTGAAACTACGCATTCCAATATATGTTTTTGAGAATAAAACTAGTGCTAAGACATATGAATAATGTAATGATAACCCGCAGGATTAATGTATTGTAAAGACATATGAATAATGTAATGATAACCCGCAAGATTAATGTATTGTAAAGACAGATGAATAAGTCATAACTTCATGAACATTTAATAAAACAGTAGTCAAGTAAACATATCTAATTGGTTGACACGGAGACATAGGCTATACATAAGGAGTTATTACTTCTCTATGTTATAACATCTCTGAGTTTATACATCTTAGGTAATACATCCCTGAGTTGTAGCATCTCTGTGTTAATTTATCTCTGTGTTATTACATAACTGTGTTATTACATATATGTGATTACATCTCTATTATTAAATCTCTGTGTTATTACAACTCTGTTATTACATCTCTGTTAGTAATGCTCTGTTTTATTACATCGCTGTGTTATAAACATCTATGAGTTATTACATCTCTGTGTTATTACATCTCTGTTATTACTTCTCTGTGTTATTACTTCTGTGTTATTACATCTCTGTTATTACTTCTCTGTGTTATTACATGTCTGTGTTATAACATCTATGTGTTATTACATCTGTGTGCTATTAAATCTCTGTGTTATAAAATCTCTGTGTTATTACATCTATGTGATTACATCTCTGTTATTACATTTCTGTTATTACATATATGTTATTACATCGCTGTGTTATAAACATCTATGAGTTATTACATCTCTGTGTTATTACATCTCTGTGTTATAACATCTCTTTGTTAAAAGGTCTATTTGTTATTACATCTCTGTTAATACTTCTCCGTTATTACATCTCTTTGTTATAACATCTCTGTGTTATTACAGCTCTGTGTTATTACATATATGTGTTATTACAACTCAGTTATTACATCCATGTGTTATAACATCTCTGTTATTACTTCTCCGTGTTATTATATATCTGTGTTATAACATATATGTACTATTACATCGCTGTGTTATTAAATAGCTGTATTATAACATCTCTGTGTTATTACATCTCTGTGTTATAACATCTCTATGTTATTATATGTGTTATTACATCTCTGTTATTACTTCTCCGTGTTATTACATCTCTGTTATTACATCCATGTGTTATTACATCTCTGTTATTATATCTCTGTTATTACTTCTCTGTGTTATTACATCTCTGTGTTACAACATTTTTTATTATTTTATCTCTGTGTCATTGAATCTAAGAGTTATTACATCTCTGTGATATTACATCTGTTTTCTTGGATATATGTGTTATTACTCATGTGTTATTACATCTGTATTATTAAATCTCTGTGGTATTACGTCTATGTGTTATTACATATGTGTGTTATTACATCTGTGTATTATTATATATGTGTGTTGTTACGTCTATGTGTTATTAATCTGTGTGTTATTACATCTGTGTGTTATTACATATGTGTGTTATTATGTCTTTGTGTTATTACATCTGTGTTTTATTACATCTGTGTGCTATTATATCTTTGTTATTATATCTCGGAGTTATTACATATGTGTGTTATTACATCTGTGTGTTATTACATCTCTGTGTTATTACATCTCTGAGTTACTACATTTCCGTTTTATTCCTTCTCTGTGTTAGTACATGTCTATGTTATAACATCTATGTGTTATCACATACCTGGGTTATTAAATATATGTTTCATTACATCTGTGTTATGATATATCTGTGTTATTACTTATGCCTTATTACATATGTTTGTTAATTCATCTGTGTTATTACATATCTGTGTTATTACACATCTGTGTTATTACAAATGCCTTATTACATATGTGTGTTAATTCATCTGTGTTATTACATCTGTGTTATTTTATTACATCTCTGAGTTGTTACGTATCTGTGTTATTACATATCTATGTTATTACTTATGCCTTATTACATCTGTATGTTAATTCATCTGTGTTAATACATCTCTGTGTTATTACATACCTATGTTATTACTTATGCCTTATTACATATGTGTGTTAATTCATCTGTGTTATTACATCTGTGTTATTTTATTACATCTCTGAGTTATTACGTCTCTGTGTTAGTACATTTGTGTTATTACATCTCTGTGTTATTACATCCCTGGGTTATTACATCTCTGGTTGTCTACGAGTATTCAATAACAGGTTTAACAAACAAAATTAGCTTTTTAAAATTATATTGCATTCGTTGATAATTTCAATACCAACTGCACATTTTTGTATAAACAAGATAGGAATATATTGAACAAAAGCTCATTTCGTTCTTATTTTGCATTTATATATGGATTTCCTTTGATGTTCACTAACTAGTGGGAATAGCAGAACTATGAGACTTGACAAAGGGCCATAAATCTTACTAAGTGTATTTAAGAACCCACCTAGAGTTAAATGTCAAGACAATTTCTTTAAATTAAATAAAAGGAAAAATTAACTTCTAAGATTAAAAACAACAACAACAACAAACTCCACCCCCATCCCACCCCCACCACCACCACCAATCAAGAAAATAATAATCATGAACTTAAATTTAAAAAAAGAAAAGAAAGAAACTATTACAAAGTAACACTTGCTTGTCACATCAATGATTCTTCCACATGCCATATATACTCAGCAAAAATAAAAAAAGTATCCACTTTGTTTTCTTCAAAATCTGAGACTGTAAGAAAGAACTAACAATTGTAGCATGATTTTCTTTTAATAACATCTTTGTTTGATGTTCACACACACTTTCATCGAAATATACCGAATGCTTAAAATAAATCAAACTTTAAAAACAACATAGGTGTGAAAACGAAATTAACAAAACTTAACAAATGTAAAGATTAGCGACCATAGCACAGATTTAGTAGTCTAAGCCCATTCAAATACACCGAAAAATATTCAAAACCTCGCTAAGATCTCATGTGTCCGCCGTTACACCGAATGCACTCAAAAAAGCGACGCCGCATGCTTCTGACGTAACGACTGACGAAGCATCGAGCAAATTTGGGAGGTCGTACACGTCAGGATAACTCTATCCAAAGTCTTCAGGACCTTTCAGCAGCACTTGTCCGCGAATGGTACACATTACCTCCAGAAATCGTCAGTCGTTACGTCAGCAGCATGCGACGTCGCATTCTTGCATGTATTCGGTGTAACGCTGGACACTTGAGATATAAGCGAGGTTTTGAATATTTTTCTTAGTATTTGAATCGACTTAGACTGCTGAATCTGTGCTATTGTCTTACCTGTACATTTGTTAAGTTTTGTGAATTTCGTTTTCACACCTGTGTTTTTAAACTGTGATATTTATTTTGCTATTATTCGGTATATATCGATGAAATTTTGTGTGAACATCAAACAAAGATGTTATTAATAGAAAATCAAGCTACAATTGTTAGTTCTTTCTTACTGTCTCCGATTTTGCAGGAAAACAAAGTGGATACTTGTTCAATACAAGGACGCTGGGTTTTTTAACCAGGCTTTTGGGTGCACTAAATCTCACTCTTACACTATTGTTATCCCAAAAAACGGGCAGTGTAAATAAAGAAATGACCCCCACCCCTACCCCCAAAATAAGAACATAAAACAAACACAATTCTGTTAGGTAGAAGTACATTAGGGCATATAATATTTACCGCAGTAGAAAAGACAGGGTCATCAATGTTTAATATATCATCAAAATACCGAGAGGTTTTGTAAAAGACTTCGATGACATCTACCGGAGTATCTGGTGAGCAAATCAACATGAAATATCTTTCATAGCAATAACAAAAAAAATTGCGACAACAGGTACACGGTTCCTACCCATAGGGATACCAACACGTTCTCTATAAAAAGTAGTTCCATACCTGAAGAAAATATCATCTAATAAGCATAAACTTCTTTTCATGTCCACATACGGCACATAGTGTCCTTGTCTAAAGTGTCGTCAGTAACAAAAAAATATTTTTGTACGAGCGAAAGTATTTTGAATAAGAGGAATAAGCTTGTTGTAAGAACCGCAAATGTAAAAACTACCGTAAATGTAAAAACTGTTACTTATGTAAAACAAAGGCTAACTCTAAATGTAAAACATGACACAAATGTAAAAAAAAAACTTGGTCACAAATGTAAAATCTGGTCACCCTAAATGAAAAACAAAAACACGCTGAATGTAACAAAACATGTTTACCCACAAATGTAAAAAAAGTGAAAACGACAAATGTAAAAACTTGTTTTTGATTATTGAAACCAAAACCAGTAATGACTTTATTGATGACATGAGTGCCATGTTAGTTTGTCAAGTCAATTTAGTATATAAAAGACAGTTACAAATAATACTTAAAATAAACAGATTGATATGCGCAGCTTATTGGGTTTCAGTTGTCATTAATTACATCTTTGTGACGGTGTAATGTAAGACTTCTACACATTATATGACGTGACAAAGTCGACGCATTATGTGACTGTTAAAATGGCATATATCGCGCTAGGACACGTATTGCGTCGTGTATGAATAGTCATGCAAAACGTCGTATATAACTATTTTGACTTGTGCTATAACGATACTCAATTATATTACGTTAAATGATGATAATGTCTAGGCTCTGTAAGAGACGTGTCTATCATCAGTCTTTTTACCACATACCACCATTTACTCATATCTATTTTAAACAAGTTATTTCAAAGAAATTTAATCACGTCCTACGACCCACCCCTGGTCAGACAAGATAAAATTAAATAAAAATAATAAATTATGCACATATATCACTATATGCGTGAATACATTAAAAACAATATAGCGCAACATGTTTCAAAATGTCGGAAAAAATAAGCATAACTCCGGTTTTGATAGAAAACCTATTTAATAATAGATTGATATTCGAAAATAACGTGTTTCTGTTATTTTAAAAGAACACTGTAGTAATCTAACACGTTATTTCAACGAAACTTAATCACTGCCTATCGTGGTCAGACAACAGGAGATGCAATTAAAATAAATTGTGCATTCGTCACAACCTGTTCGTTTAAAAATATATTACTATCCGAAAATAATTTGTTTGCGTTATTTTGAAATAACACTGTAATAACCTAAACAAGTTACTTCGAAGAAAACTGAATTAATGCCCAGCCCTGATCAGACAAATTAAAATCATAAAAATAAATTATGCACATATTTCAGTATATGTTGGAAAATATTCAAAAAATATACACAAACACGTTTCAAAATGTCTGTAAAAAAATCCAAACCCTGGTGCTGATAGAAAACCTATTTAAGAATAGATTAATTTCAACAACATTTAATCACTGTCCATCGTGGCTAGACAAGAGGAAATTCAATTAAAATATATTCTGCATTCGTCACAGCCTCTTCGTTTAATAATATATTACTATCCGATAATAACTTGTCTTCGTTATTTTGAAAGAACACTATAATAACATAAAGAAGTTATTTCAAACAAATACCGAATCCAGGGGCGGATCCAGGATTTCAGCTTAGGGGGGGGGGGGGCTGGGGGGGGGGGGGGGGGGCGTAATATTTGGTCAATTTTCGGGTCCGTCTCTAGCCTCATAAAACGTTTGCGGTAGTGCATTGATAGGGTAAAAAAGTCCGTTTTCAAATAAAAAGATTTAACAATGTGTTAATTAAACCACTCATTAGCCATTATGCGTCGAGCGAGCGAAGTGAGCGAGAATTTTTTTTATACTGAAGGCGTGCATCTATATTGATTGTTTGATATTTTATCTACAGTGACATGGACATACACGTATGAATAAAAAAAGTCTGTTTTCAAATAAAAGGTGTTAACAATGTGTTAATTAAACAACTCATTAGCCATTATGGATCTAGCGAGCGAAGCGAGCGAGAATTTTTTTTATACTGAGGGCGTGCAACGAAATTGTTTGATATTTTATCTACAATAACATGGACATACATGTATGAATAAAAAAAAATCCGTTTTCAAATAAAAGGATTTAACAATGTGTTAATTAAACCACTCATTAGCCATTATGCGTCGAGCGAGCGAGACAATTGTTTATACTGAGGGCGTGCATCGAAATTGTTTGATATATTATCTACAGTAACATGGACATACATGTATGAATAAAAAAGTCCGTTTTCAAATAAAAGGATTTAACAATGTGTTAATTAAACCACTCATTAGCCATTATGCGTCGAGCGAGCGAGAAAAAAAATTATACTGCGGGCGTGCAACGAAATTGTTTGATATTTTATCTACAGTAACATGGACATACATGTATGATCCGGAATTTTTAGGGGGGGGGGGGGGGATCCGCTAGTAGAATCACTGCCCACCCCCATGTCAAACAATATAAAACAATGAAAAGAAATTGTGAACATATTTCAGTATGTGTTTGAAAATATTAAAATATCTATAGCAAAACACGTTTAAAAAATGTCTGGCAAAAATATAACTCTGGTTTTACTATGAACACCTATTTAATAATAGATTAATATCCGAAAATAATGTGTTTGTGTTATTTGAAAAGAATACTGTAGTAATATAAACACGTTATCTCAACAAAACTTAATCACTGACTTTCGTGGTCAGACAACAGGAAATGCAGTTAAAATAAATAGCGTATTAGTCACAGCCTCTTCGTTTAATAAAACATTACTATCCGAAAATAACTTGTTTGCATTACTTTGAAAGAAAACTGTAATAACCAAAACACGTCATTTCAATGAAACGTAATCATTGCCCATCGTGGTCAGACAAGACTGGAAATGCAATTAAAATTTAATGGCGAATTCGTCACAGCCTCTTCGTTTAATAGTATATTAATATCCGAAAATAACTTATCTGCGTTATTTTGAAAGAACACTGTAATAACCTAAAGAAGTTATTTCAAAGAAAACCGAATCACTGCTCAACCCAGGTCAGACAAGATAAAACACTGACAAGAAATTGTGCACATATTTCAGTATACATTTGAAAATATTCAATACATATAGCAAAAGTAAGTATACAAATCGAACAGAAAATGCAACTTTCACAGAACACAGTAAACCTATGAAAGTCATAAATCCCTGTGGGATGTAAAAATAACAATACTGATTGGATGTATGAAAGTGTATGTTAATGGACCTTTGGAAACGGCCGAACACGACACATACAAAATATTGCAGTCTCGGTTTGATTGAGACTGTTCATGAACGGTAGTGAAATATGCTAGCTACAGCTCACGCCCTCTAGCCCCGGGTTGAGCAGAACTCAATATTCATAAAATCAATAGTAAGTCATACACGTTTCAAAATGTCGGGCAAAAAATAATTACTCTGGTTTTGATATGAAAACCTATTTAATAATAGATTAATATCCGAAAATAACGTGTTCGTGTTATTTTAAAAGAACGCTGTAATAACCTAAACACTACGAGGGTCATTCAATAAGTTCTGTCACTAATGCGTTTTAACAATTATGTGCTCCTTGTGAGTGTTGATGTTTGGTATCAAATGAAAGAGAGTTTCAATACCATTCCATTGATGGTAAAATGAATGCTGTATCTTTTATGTGACGAAAGTTATGGAACATTTAATACACATCACTTATACATACTGAGGCATGTTCGTCCTGAGTTTTTTTCAGGTATGTTAATTGTTAATTTTTTAAATGCCTGTTTCTCTTTAAGTACTTGTCGAAGACCTTTGAAATTTCTCAAACATTACCAGTTATATCTGTGCATTACAAGATTCAGAAATTAAGCATGGTAGATGAAAAGGCATTGTCTTAGAAATTAACATTTTAAGCTAACGTGTAAAATTAATTTTATGATAAATGGACATTCAACGGAAGGGCAGTCTTCTGAAATAGCGTTTTTGAATGATCAATATTTTCACTAAACATTGTACAAAATTCTACAATAATGTGTTGAATATGAAATTTAAACACTGAAGGACTAGGATTTGTGAAAAAATATGAAAAGATATTAATACTATGAGAATAATTACGACATTTAAAAGATATTATAACATTTCCGTAAACAAAATGAAGAAAAGCAGTGTTATTTCTGCTAAAATTAAGGGATATGCATTCACTCATATCTGGTTTGCAGCAAGACCTTTCCGAATTCTCGACAATCATTTTCATGGATTATAGGCGAATAACAACAGATGGCGTACAAGAAAAAAAGCATAGAATTATTCAAACATTTTTTACAACGTTTTGTAACAAGGACATTTTCAGAGATGCCAGTATCCAAAAGGAGTGGTAGGGGGAGGTAATTCAGGGGTATAAATAACCGGATTTTTTTCTTTTTTGTTGTGGAATTTAAGAGAGCTAACCCAGTAGTACTATAAATACACTACTTTATCTCAGTGTAATATCCAGTTCAAGGGATATATGCATAGTGACAGAACTTTTTGAAGCACCCTCGTAGTTACATATACGCCTAGTCTTTCAATATTTCATATAAATATTAGAAGTATTCGAAACAAAATGGAATACGTTAAAGACAATTTCTCTGATTTTGACATACTATGTTTCACGGAAACGCACTTGTCTGCTAACGTTTTAACCGACTCGTTACATATTGACGGGTTTTCTACCATATATAGAAATGATGTCAGCACATTCTAGCGGGTTACTCGTGTACGTTTCTGAAAATATATTTTCACGTCGAATTTTAGAACTAGAAAATACGTTACAAGATACAGTATGGATAGAAATAAAAGATAGGGACAAATCGTTTATCCTATGTACTATTTACAGACAACCTACTGCGCCCAGTGCTTTCTGGACAGACCTAAATATATGCATCGAAAAAGCTCTGGATGTGTGTAATATTATTGTTATGGTTGGAGATATAAATGAAGATTCATTAAACCCTAGTAGTCATTGTCTCAAAGATATAATGTTTATTAATAACCTTATTAATATTATGAATGAACCTACACGGGTAACTGAACGGTCAGCAACCCTGTTAGATCCTATTGTTGTACCAAATTCATTCGATTTTATTGATTCTGGTGTAATAAAAATTCCTTCCGATGTAAGCGACCATTTTGGTACTTACGTTGTCATTCCATTAGCATATGATACCAAATGTTCGCATTACTAGCCGATGATAGCTCGCTTTCAGTCGCAACTTCTAACACAGAAGATATGAAAGGTATATTAAATCATGACTTGCAAATTATGTCTGAATGGGCTAAAACATGGTTAGTAAAGTTTAACCCAAATAAAACTGAAGTTTTATTTATAACGTCAACAAATAACGTCAGACAACCAAATTTATTTTTTAATGACGTACAACTTACATTTGTAGAACATTACAAACATCTAGGCCTGACTATAAGTAATAATGGTAAATGGCATGAACATATTAAAAACATTCTAACCTCAGCATCCAAAGTTTTAGGCCTAATGAGAATTTCAAAATACAAAGTAGGTCGAAAAACTATGAATCAAGTATATATATCATATATGCGACCAATTTTAGAATATGCTTGCACAGTGTGGGACGGTTGTACTGTCGTAGAGAGAAACTCTTTAGAACAACTGCAATATGAAGCTGCGCGTATTGTTACCGGTTTGACTCGATCCGTCTCTATTAACAAATTAATCGTCGAAATTGGATGGCTTTCGCTAGCAGACAGACGAACATTTCAGAAACTTATAACTGTATTTAAAGCTAAAAATAAAATGTTGCCTGAGAGTGTAAATAACTTGTTTCCTCCGTTTGTTAGAGATATTAATAATTACAACTTGAGGAACTCCGATGACTACGTAACACCGATAAGGAGAACTGAGTTATTTTCCAAATCATTTATCCCTTCGTCATTAAGTCTTTGGAATAATCTACCTACACATGTTCGTGAATTAGTATCTTTAAAGGCATTTACATGTTGTCTCCTCAACACAATGTTTAAGCGTCCCACTGTCCCGTCGTTTTATTTATGCGGCTCACGATCACTTTCTGTAATTCATGCTCGCATTCGAAACTTATGCAGCAACCTTGTACATTTGTATTTGAACCATTTACGATTATCACCAACATGTGATTGTGGACAAGACAAAGAAGATGCTGAACATTTTCTTTTTAAATGTTGTCGATTTACTGAACAGAGGCCTGACCTGTTTATATCAACCAGACTCTTCCATCCGTTGAACGTTGACAAATTGTGTATTGGCAATACAGATTTTAGTGATAAAGAAAATGAAATTGTTTTTCTAGCTGTGCAAACATATATAAAAGACACCAGGCTTTTTAACTAGTGTATTAAAACAACTCAGCAGTGTGTTCGGACTGACCCTATGTACTCTTATTAAACATGTTCTGTCGTCTTCTCCTCCTTCTTTTCTTTTTCCTTTTTCTTTTATTTCACCCAACTATTGTGACAACTGTTTACGTCTACATTTGTAAACTTTAATTCATTTAATTTCTGTATTCATTGTTACTTAATATGTTTACTATAGCCATAACATTAAAATTGTTCTTTGTAATTTAGATTGTATTGGGAAGGGCCGTAACTAATGTTGTAAGAACTTGTGGCCCGACCCATTTGCATACTTTGTTAAAAAATGCAATAAAATATGTTTAAACCAAACCTAAACACGTTATTTCAACAAAACTCCATGTCCACCGCCGTATGCATGCCATCATCGGGATGGTTAAAATTGTGTATTATTGATTTTATGAATACTGAGTTCTGCTCAACCCGGGGCTAGAGGGCGTGAGCGGTAGCTAGCATATTTCAATACCGCTCATGAACATCTCAATCAAACCGAGACTACAATATTTCGTGCTCGGCCGTTTCCAAAGGTCCATTATCATACTCTTTTTTAATCACTGCCCATCATGGTCATTAATGCCCAACCCTTACCAGACAAAATAAAATCATAAAAAAAATTGTGCACATATTTCAATATATGTTGGAAAATATTCAAAAAATATACAGAAACACGCTTCAAAATGTCGGTAAAAAAAATCATAACACTGATGTTGATAAACAGACTACTTAATAATAGGTTAATATCCATTTAACATTTAAGATATTTTTCATAAGAAACTACTTCCTGTGAGTCTAAAAAAACAATATATGATTTTAAGTCGTCTCTCCAAAAACTGTTTTTAATAGTTTTCATTCCATTCTCTGTATAGTGCTTTCTACAATTTAAAATGTTATTTATGTCAAAGAAAGAGCTACATAAATTTTGCCAGTAGCCATAGGAGTTTGCAATTTTTCTTATCCATGTTATGACTTGAAACAAATGCATTCATATTTGTCATTTTTAATCCCCCTTCACAGTAGTCTTTAATTATCACAGAACTAAAGGAAATTGAATAGAAGGTCATTAATAGTCTTTATATATTTGGCATCTGGATTCGGTATTGAAATAAAGAGATGATTTAGTGATGGTATAAGCAAACTGTTAATGACTGTTGTTTTTCCTAAGGGAGTTAGGAACCATCTTGTCCAAAAACGTATTGATCTTTTCAGACTTAATAACTGCCCATCATTGTAAGACAAGAGGAAATGCAATAAACACAAATTATGCATTCGTCAAAGCCTCTTCATTTAAGAATATATTACTATCAAAATAACTTGACTGCGTTATTTTGAGAGAACACTGTAATAACCTAAACAAGATATTTCAAAGAAAACTGAATTTCAGCCCAGCCTCGATCAGACAAGATAAAACCTTAAAACAGTGTGCACATAATTCTGTATATGTTGGAAATTATTCAAAAAATATAGCGAAACACGTTTCGAAATATCGAGAAATCATCATATTTAATAATAGATGTATATCCGAAAATAACGTGTTTGAGTTATTTTGAAAGAACACTGTTGTAACCTAAACAAGTGATTTCAATAAAACTGAATCACTGCCTATCGTGTCAGGCAAGAGGAAATGCAATTAAAATAAAGTGTGCATTCGTCACAGCCTCTTCGTTTAAGTAATAGATAGAGTCACCGACCATGCTACAAGAATATATTACTATCCGAAAATAACTTGTTTGCGTTACTTTGATTAAACACTATAATAACATAAAGAAGTTATTGCAAAAAAACCCGAATCACTGCCCACCCCTTGGTCAGACAAGATAAAGCAATGAAAAGAAATTGTGCACATATTTCAGTATTAAATATTAAAAACATATAGCAAAGAAAAGGTTATAAGTCCAGCAGGAAGAGTAGCATTCACAGAATACAGTCACTCCAACAAGTATTACAACGCAAAGGTGGTTCAAAAAGTACATCACAAACACATTCAGTAAAAACATATAAGGGCTGACAACAGGGATACCACCTTGGAACGGTCAGTGGCAAAAGAGACCACCGGGGAGTTTAAACCGGTTCAAGGGTGCACCAAACCTCACTCTTACCCTGTCATCATCCCTAAACAACAGAACAGTGTAAATAAAAAATAATCCCCGCCCAGTTAACCCTTTACATTTGAGAAAGCATGGATAGGTAACACAGAAATGTTCCTGTATATAATATATCAAAAACTAAGTTAAACCTATGACTCGATGGATTGTCTGAAGTCAGAGCATCAAGGGGGGAAACCGTTAAGGGCACGACAAAACGGGTTGAAGGACATTCGTCTAATGTTTCCCGCCTTAAAGGATTTAGCAACATTTTGCAACTCTAGATATTGTCTTCCCGAGTGAAATCAAAGACGGTACATGCCATCTCGAATAATACACACGATTTTAACGTACATATTTCTGTTTGTGTTTTTATTAAAAAACAAAAAAACAGTATAATAGAGGATGTCTGTATAATCTGATGATATTATCTTTCATTACAGTAGGAACGCCAGCCCTATGGCGTATGAATATTTATCAAACAAGGTCACGTGATAAAATCGATAACAAAATGACATTATTGGGAAAATTTTCACTGGTCAGATTTATATACCTCTTATCTATAAACTGTGATTATGACAAAACACAATCACAGATCGTTGTTAAAGTAATAATATTCACAAACTACATTGGTCGAACATAATTGGTGTACACTTCGTGTAATTCCCATTAATAGTTAAAGGTATTTTTCAAATGGATGAATTTAGGTTGTTTTTAGGTTTAAATTGCCAACAATGCGCTTTTAAATCAAAATCGATTTATTTCGTCATTTTAGAAGCGAGAATAAAAACAAATGCATGTACGCGTAGATAAATCTTTCCTCTGTCCATATGCAAAATTTTAATGAAATCGGAGACAAGTACTTTTTTTCCCCCAAAATTAACTAACATGACCCACGGACTCAAAGACGGCATAACGCATATACATTTACAGACGCGACCGGGTACACAAGAAATGTTATTTCAATACATATATTTCAAATGTATGTATCCATGCATTCCAGATTAAATTTCTGATCTATACATGCTTTTGGTTTATGCCGGAGTGCTCCGAATAGGTTTTAACAAACCAAATTGCAACGGTACGTCGGGAAAGGAAATGAGGATGGTGAAAATATATGTTGCAGTGTTAATTTTCTGAATCCGAAAAAAATGCAAAAAAATGAAGTTTTAACAGCGAGAACGAATTTTTTTTCATGAAAGTGTTCATTGACATGTCGACTATTAAAAACCAAAATTTAAAGTCAATCAGAAAAAAGTACTTTTTTTTCCCCAAAATTAACAAAGTACACCGTGTTCGCTAAAATATGAACAATCGCCTTTCGAAGTTAATTTACACGTGGGATATAAAACCATGAAATTGTGAAATCCTTTTTAAGAGATATATTGATTTCAACATTGTTCTGTATTTAATAAATTATTAGAGTAGAATGTTCACAGTTTTTTTCAAGGACATCATTACGGTAGTATCCCTGCAACCCCGCCCCTCATCTCACCCCCACCACCCTCCATACCGTATTGATTAAGTTGTATATAGCTGCGAATGCGCAGTTGTAATCAAATTCGATTTATTTCATCATTTTAGAAGCGAGAATAAAAACGAAATCATATAGATACATCTCTCCTCTGTATATATGTAGAATTTCAATAAACGGAGACAAGTACTAATTAAGTAACAGGACCGTCCGACCCAAAGACGGCAACATTCATATCCATTAAGGAAAGACGACCGGCTACAAAAACAATTAAATAATTTCGTTATGTAAACACATATATTTAAAATGTATGTGTCCATATAGTTTACACAAATTTTTTATCTATACATGCTTTGGGTTTATGTCAGAGTGGCCAATGTATTTTAACAATGTTGCAACTGTATATCGGAAAATGAAATCATGATGGCGGCAACATACGTTGCAGAGTTAATTTTCGAAATCAGAAAAAAGCGATAAACTAATATTAGTTTAACAGGCAGAAAGAATTATATTCTTTTAACTGTTCGTTTAAAACTGAGGGGGCGACTCGAGTTTTAAAGAAAGCAAGATTGGCATGTGTCCCTTTAACCAAGTAAATAAATGACTGACGAGTAACAGACATGCTACTGTCAGTAACAAACATGATTATGTGTAGACTCGAAGATTTCATAACATAAACATGTGGACATGACATTGTGTCAATGGAGCAATTGCCAGATGTGTGGTGTTGTAAAACACTACGCGTGAAACCAAAAAGTGCGGGTCGTTTATATTTATAGGGCATATATAGTTATATATATATATTTATATATATTATTCTTTTATATTTATATGGTCCCAGAACGCAGTCATACTCACTACTATATTGAAAGTAAATACTGAATATACATGTGCGGTGCGTTACGATCTGTAGTATTTGAAAACAGACATATTAAACATTTCCCTGAACATATATAATCATGATAAATACTATATTCATGGAATTATTTTTTCCTGAAAAAAAAATACATGTTTGTTTTCAGCAATTGAAATCTACTATATTCTGCGAATATTGCTACTTTGAAAATTTGAATACGTCTGTTTTAATCAAATAGCATGTTTTGTTTGTTTTAATATATATATTTTTTAATTTATGATTTTAAAAAAAATTGGATGATCGGAATATGTCTTAAACACTGTTGAATCCTGTAAATTAAAAAGAAGTGGTTAGGTTCAGAGGCGACAATATCGGTGAACAAAACCACTTGTTTTACCGGATTCAACATTGTGCAAGAAAATATTCATATATTATACCATTAATATTATAACATGTGTGTTGTAACAAATGCTTATCCTTGGATAGTGGACTTGACCTTTTACCTAAAAATCAAACGATCATCCTCTTTCCACTGTCCACCAATGAAGTTTCATGAAATTTGCTTTAGGTAAGAGGAAAAACTGTGTGGGCAATACTTTTCTTTTTCCGTTCATGGTAACGGACCTTTCAAGTACTGACTTCAAAATAAACAGGGATTATCATTTCACCAAAGGCAGTGGAAGTATGAAGTTTTATGAAATTAGCTTCAGAAAGTAATAAAGAGTTTGATTGCGGACACGATTTTTCATGATCAAGTCACTGTGGCGTTGACCTCAGATTTATTGACCTCAATATTAATAGGGATCATACTCTTACCAAAGGCAGTCAAACCATGACGTTTGAATATATCAGGGTGATTTTGACCTTTGACCTATTAACCTCAAAATCATTCATGAGATTTGCTTTAGGGAAAGTGGACTTAAGCTTACAATATTTTACATTATCATGTCACGGTGACAATGACCTTTGACCTAATGACCTCAAAATCAAAAGGCATCATTCTCTCACCAAATGCACTCAAACCATGAATTTTGCTTCTGGGGAAGTGGACAGTGCAGACAAAGTTTTTCATAATCATTATTGGGTCACGGAGCCCTTGACCTTCAATATTTGATATGCACATACTGATGCTTCGTACAAAGTTTCGTCAAAATCCAACAAGTAGCGCAGACAAGATTTGTGACGGACGAACGGAAAGGCCAAATATAATCTGTCTCACCTACCACTTTGTGGTGGAAGACATACTTATAAAGACAATATGTTAGTTCATATGTATACTTTATTAAGCAAATAATTGAGCGAACATAAACTTCAGCATTGACTCTGGACAGTGGTGTACATGGAGTCTTCTTCCACATGACGTGCAGACTGAAAGAAAAGAAAGACATAGAATAAAAAGTTTATATAAGTCGAGCAGAGTATTCAATTTGAATCAGGTGTTGCGAGGGGGGGCTAGGGCATGTTTAGGGGAATGGGACAGTTTACAATTTAATTATTGTTTAACGCCTCATCAACACGTTGTTTAGGTTATTTCGAGCCGCCCCAAAGAGAGGAGGAAATATACATAGGCATCCAGGAACCCTGCCCTACGCTTGTTACCGATTAGATACCTATGGTTCTTTAACGTGCTTGTAGGACAGACTCCGATAAAAGGACCATCCGGTTTACGTTCCCATCAGACGAACGGGGCTAGCAGGACACATCGAAGTAACCCAGTGGCGCCAGTAAGAATTGAATCCGTGTTCACTGGATTCAAAGCCGATATGCTATAAACGTCCCTTGACCAAAACTGAGTAAATGGCACATCAACATGGGGAGAAAACATTAATATACAACTATTTATTTTCTCTCTCAAAACCTGGTGATGCCCCTAGTTTTAGAAATAAAACATGATAAAATAGGGCAGTTGAGAAGACACTTTTGTAGATGTGTGGTCTGTTCTGATGTGAAAATGTGTAAAACAGACACAAGATTAGAAATTTGCTCTGTGTCCCTTTAATAAATTGGGGACCCATCACATAGACCATAATCATATTGTAATTAGTTGATGTTAAAGGGACACACGGCAATCTTGAAGTATTTATCAAGCTTTAACATTAGCATCTCCATTTGTTAACCTTGTAACATTTTAAATTTAAACCTGCTTGCATTAAAAGTTATTTTTGTCTTCGTTATTCTATCAAATCTATTACCAACAGTAAGTAATGTGTAAAACAATTTCTTCTGAACTATTCTAATAAATAATATTTATGATGCACAAATGCAAACTATGCAGAAAAATTAACCGAACTCCAGAGGTTTTAAACAAATAAAAACTGCCTAGTGTACCTTTAACACAACTTGTTTTCGCATGTATCCAGTACATGTAGTTTACATGAGCTCATATGACAATCACGCTGCATTATCACTGAAAACATTGTTTACTCTAACTTTGAACAGCACCGTGCAAGCATAACACAAGCTCCATTTAAAGAACTACACAAGTGCAAACAATTTTTTAAAAGGCTCTCACCTCCATATCATCCAATGGCATTTAATACGGCTTGATATTCTGAAGTCGTCAGTATCAATTCACTTAGAGCTGCTCAAGGTCACGATTCACATTTGAGGCCTTTCTGAAAACAACATCAATCCAATGTCAATGATCAAACAGACATAGTTTATCCTTTGTTATACATAATGTAACATATTTAAAAAAGAAAAGATAAAAGAAGAACTAAATTAAATAAAGCATGGATACTACTTGTGCTCAATAACACGGTTAATGTAATAAAAACATCTCTCATCATTCATTATACATGTAAAATATAATGTAGCCTAACTGGAGATCCATTAAAATCATTGTTCCACTTTCACAGCATATTTCCAGCCCATGGAATAGTCATTTCTTTTGAGACACATTGGAGGCAAGCGTAGTAGCTCCACCTCCTTAAAGGCTTTTAAGTGAAGTGTACTTTCTCGAAACTGCGTTGTTTATTTCGCAACAGAAAGTATGTAATAAATGTAAATAAATGTCAATTCAAAATCTCTTCCTTGCCTCAAAACGTTACTGTACATAAATATGAATCTGACCGATTTCAGTCAAATGTCTATGGCAGTTTACATTGTTTCAATGGTAGTTGTATCGGGTTATGTATTCACGAATGTGCGAGAAAATGGGAATAACATAACGATATAGAGACAACGCTAACAATTTACATTCATGCATCTGAGGGGTGGGGGTGGGGTGGAGGGGGTTTCTAGTTTCCTTTCCCCTCCTTGTTTTCGGTATGCAAGTTCCATCTACCCCCACACCCCAATCTACTGTACTTGGGTGGGAGCGGGGTGCTGGGGACATTGATAGCATTTCTACTAGTAAATGTTTTATTCCACGAAACGTTCTACAGTTTACTGTACATCCAGTTACTGGAAAGATCGGAGTGAAAAATATGAACTTTCTATTAAACAGTATACGCCACTTTTTTAGGCACTATATTTGGCTAATGTCTAAATATGTACGATCTAAAAGTGGTGTGTACTGTTTATTAACAAACACATTTTAATGACAAAACAAATACCTTGATCATGGACCTCTAGCAGCAGACAGTAATCCCAAATCCAATTTGACCAACATGTCAATTTCACGTGTCAAGTTATGTCACGGTGACCTGTCAGTCACCAACACTGCATTGTGTTGACACATAATGGGACGTTATGTCGTCCGGTAAGGTATTAGTTTTTACATTATCTACGGTATGAAACACTGTACGCGTGTTGTTAGACTCCATAGGTTCCCGTAGTGCTCGCAGACGCAGCGCGCCCAATTTCGGGTGTAAAAAAATGGCGTCTGTTTTAATTGAAAATTCGTAAAATAGTCCGTAAAATACAAAGAAATAGTCCATGTTCGCGGAGTTAAAATGCGAACAGAACTGATATGTTATAGGTCCGTGGCGTTCCTACTGTTACACAAGTTATTTTAAAACTGTCATAATAAAACCACAGTTTACGTTTAGACTCTCTCTTGATTTACACAGTCTACGACAAATTTAAAATGTATAATATGGAACAAAACATTAGTAAACGAAAATCCCTGGGGGTGAAAAAAACCCGGGAGACTAGTGTACTAACTGAGCATGTCGCTACCACGAGACAGTTTGAAATCTCATCTTTGGCTATTCACCCGGAACCCTCCATTTAAACGTGTATGCAAGTATTGTATATTGAAACAGTGTGCACATAATTCTGTATATGTTGGAAATTATTCAAAAAATATAGCGAAACACGTTTCGAAATATCGAGAAATCATCATATTTAATAATAGATGTATATCCGAAAATAACCGTTATTTGCCAATAAGTAAGTAAAACATGTTTTAACATGGTGCAGACATACATGAATACATTCCTTGTTGAATTACGAAAAGAATGATATAAGTTTTATACTGAACTGTGCCTTATTTATCACAAACATCGTAGACAAATACTTTGAAGTGAGCAGGCTAAACCTACGCTATGGAACTGGGCTACTGTGACCAAAGTGTGGAGATTATGTTATAACTAAGCATTTAAACAATGAATAATATCAACTAGGTTGCAAAGTTACATCATTACTATAACAGGAATTGGTGGTATTAAACCAGATTAATTTATAGAGCGATCAATTACTACCAGACCTTTACCGGTGCCAACAACAACAATAAACATGGCCGCCTCCAGTAAGATTGTCAGTTGCTAATGTGGAAATCTATCAAATAATGCGGTTTAAGTGCATTTTAAGAAATGAAGATGATAACTCCTGAACACACCAAGGTGTATGTTATGTAAGTGAACAGTATTTATACGTTTATAATAAATAGTAAAGGAATCACATTGTATAATGGTACCGAGATGTAAATGTAAACAATGATGCCCCCAAGTCTTACAATATTACTATCTAAAAATAACTTGTTTGCGTTATTTTGATTAAACACTATAATAACATAAAGAAGTTATTGCAAAGAAAACCGAATCACTGCCCACCCCTTGGTCAGACAAGATAAAACAATGAAAAGAAACTGTGCGCATATTTCAGTATTAAATATTAAAAACATATAGCAAAGAAAAGGTTATAAGTCCAGAAGGAAGAGTAGCATTCACAGAATACAGTCACTCCAACAAGTATTACAACGCAAAGGTGGTTCAGAAAGTACATCACAAACACATTCAGTAAAAACATATAAGGGCTGACAACAGGGATACCGCCTTGGAACGGTCAGTGGCAAAAGAGACCACCGGGGAGTTTTAAACCGGTTCAAGGGTGCACCAAACCTCACTCTTACCCTGTCATCATCCCTAAACAACAGAACAGTGTAAATAAAAATTAATCCCCGCCCAGTTAACCCTTTACATTTGAGAAAGCGTGGATAGGTAACACAGAAATGTTCATGTATATAATATATCAAAAACTAAGTTAAACCTATGACTCGATGGATTGTCTGAAGTCAGAGCATCAAGAGGGGAAACCGTTAAGGGCACGACAAAACGGGGTGAAGGACATTCGTCTAATGTTTCCCGCCTTAAAGGATTTAGCAACATTTTGCAACTCTAGATATTGTCTTCCCGAGTGAAATCAAAGACGGTACATGCCATCTCGAATAATACACACGATTTTAACGTACATATTTCTGTTTGTGGTTTTATTTAAAAACAACAACAGTATAATAGTTTAAACATATTTTATTACTTATGTTACAGAGAATGAACATCATATGATAATACATATTTATATATAACATACGCAAATGGATTGAACTACAAGTTATAACAACATTAGTTACAGTTCTCTCCATACCTTCAATATTGATATATTATGTATACCGGAATGAAATATAATAACATTTGTAATATGGGTGAATTTGAAAAAAATAAATAATAATAGAAACTTTAGAAAGAAATAACACAAAAAGGTGAAAATAAATGGAGGGGGAAAACCCCCGCCTGATAATCCTGCCCTGCCGCCAATCTCTATTGAAACCCTACATTCGCCAACATATTGTTCGAATTAAAGCACCGACAGCAACGTGTAACAAACTTTTCTAATAAATTACTCGAATTGAAAACGTTTAGTGTTTTTGATATATTTTTGAAATTCTTGAAAAATAAATTGATTTTGATCGATAGAGACATCTGAATTGCCGAACAGCAATTTTCGTGTACTTAGGGGGTGAAATTCACGAGTATTGGTAAAAAGCTGATGCCTTTCATTCCTAAAACGGTTACATCGGAAAATAAAATGCTCTGCATCTTCAAATTCATTTCCACAAATACAAATCGGATTATCCCTTAGATGGTTAATATATAGATCAGCGTTTAAGTTACTGCAATTGTTTCTTAAACGGGCATGTTGAACTGCTAGGTATCTTTCGCCGTACAAAAAGAACTTGGGTACAAATTGAGGTTTAAAATGCTCGTTCAGTTTGCTTTTGAAGGTTAAAAGTGAAGGTGATTCACGAATACATATATCAAGTTCGTTCCATAGTTTAAGTGCGGAAGGAATAATTGACCTTGAGTACAATTCTGTACGTCTGGATAATGTTACAAAATTGGAGTTATTTCTTAAATTATAAGGGTTTGAATCGGATATAGCTGAAGGAAATATTTCATTCAAATAGCTAGGTAAGTCTCCATTTTTTTCTTTATAAACTAAAATAAGTTTTTGTATTTTTCTCCTATCTTCCAAAGAAACCCAACCAATTTCATTTAATAACTTTTCTATAGATACAGAACGTGTGAGACCCGTTACGATTCTTGCGGCTTCATATTGTATTTTTTCAAGAGTATGCTTTTCATAAATAGAACAATTATCCCATACTATTGATGCATATTCTAATATAGGTCGAAGATAAGATATATATATTTGGTTTAGAGTTTTGCGTTTCAAATTAAATTTCATCAATCTCATTGAACCGAGAACTTTGGAAGCTGAAGATACGATATTTGAAATATGCTCATACCAGGTCCCATCATTACTAAATGTTATTCCAAGATGTTTATGGTGGTCAACGTATGTAAGCTAAGCTATGTATTATTAAAAAGTAAAGCTGGCATTTGTCTCTCTATCAGAGAACAGAACATAACTTCCGTTTTAGACGGATTGAAATTGACTAGCCACTGTTTTGCCCAAATAGAGATCTTTCGCAAATCGTTGTTAATTACAGTTTCCATGTATTTAGTGTCCGATGTAGATACTGTAAGAGAGCTATCGTCAGCAAAAAGTCTAGTTGTGCTAATTAAAGAATCAGCAATATCATTTACATAAATTAAAAACAATAGCGGTCCTAGAACAGAACCTTGTGGTACACCTGAATTTAAGTATTTTATTTCTGAAAAGGAAGATTGGACAAAGACCCTTTGCTTTCGATTTGTCAAATAGTTAGTTATCCATTTAATTAGATTGCCTAATATTCCGTGTTGACGAAGTTTGAAAATTAAACCTTTATGCCACACACGATCGAATGCCTTTGAAATATCACAAAATACCATGCATGTAGACTTTTTTTCATCAATAGCTTTACATATTTGATTGTAAATGTCAATTAGTTGATAAACGGTGGAATGACCGGGTAAGAAACCAGATTGCTTTTCATATATTAGATTGTTTGTATGTTAATAATTATAAATATGTTTAAATACAACGCGCTCCATTACCTTCCCCACACAGCTGATAAGGGAAATTGGTCTATAATTAGATGGGGAGTCTTTTGCTCCATTTTTAAACAGAGGCATTACATTGGCTAATTTCCAAGCATTTGGATATTCATTTTCTTGAAGTGACCGATTGAACAATATAGAAAGGGGACGACAAATCGTTTTAGAAGTTTCCTTTAACATACGGTGACTAATTTCATCAGGTCCAGTGGCTTTATTTAAAGCTAAAATGGTTAAAATATCAGTTATGTCTGTTTCCGTGATATTAAAGTCACTTAACATGGTGTTAGTTTTTGACCTAAATGCTGGTAGACTTACATGAGAATCATCAATTGATGAAATTGATATGAAATAGTCATCTAAAGTATTAGCTTTATCCACATCAGACACAGAATACGAATTATTAGTGTTAATGAGTGGTGGTACTGTGTCACAACTTTTAGAATTATCCTTAATTAGCATTTTGATAGTTTTCCAATAATTGAGTGGATTAGATGAGTGCATTTCACATGTTGAGTATTCAAGATTATTATAAAATAGTTCTTTAGCATGTTTTTTCATGTTATTTACCTTATTTCTGAGTTTTTTATAATTTTGCCAATCAGATATATTACCTGAGCTGAGAGCCATTACTTTTTGTTTGTCACGTTTACGTGAAATATGTCGAATCTCAGAGTTGTACCATGGCTTATCTTTTGGCCGGATTGTGACAAGACTATTTGGGATACATAATTTTACCAACTCGATTAATTTTGTATTAAAATAATTTGCAGCAGAATTTACAGAGCCTTTAAGTAATATTGACCAGTCCGTCGATAAAATTAGGTTATTCAATGTATTAAAATCAGCTCGCTTATAATTCCAAACTCTTCGTTTGAAAGGTTTGTTTACACAGAAATTACTTTTTAAAAATGCATATGTACCGTAATGGTCACTTATTTGAGCAGGTGTTTCAAAAACACCTGAATCAAGACATTGTATCTGGTTCGAAATGGCGATAGGATCTAACAATGTACTAGTAGTGTTAGTTACACGTGTTGGCTCTTTGATAATATTGGTCATGTCATTGAATGATAGTATATCTCGAAATTTATGGTTACATGGATTTAATTGGTCTTCGTTTATATCCCCCAAGATGATAATATTAGTTTGTGTTTCCAATACTTTTATATTGACATATATTAACCCTGTCCCAGAATTCAACTGCATAGTGTGGAGGTCGGTAAATAGTGCATACCATAAAAGATTGACTTTGATCTTTGATTTCAATCCAAATTGATTCAGGAACAATGTGTTCTAGTTCCACGACTCTAGATGAAATTATTTCAGAAGAAACATATACTAACAACCCGCCTGAATGTGATGAACAGTCTTTACGATACATTTTATTAAAACCTTCTAAAACCAATAAATCGTCACGGACATCAACCATAAGATGGGTTTCAGTGAAACATAATATGTCATAATCTAAGCAATTATCTTTGATAAAGTCAAACTTATTCCTAATACTACGAATATTTTGGTGCAATAATGAGAAACATTGGTTGTTACCATCAGTTGGCCCCGGGTTAAGTTCTATATCCCCAGATAAAATCAATAAATCACGCAAAATAAGAATAAAAAATATATTTTGTATGTCGTATTTTGCTGTATACACACAGTGTTTATAGTCAAACCAATCAGACAATAAATGTTCAAATTGGCAAAATATTAAAACGGTGAACAGTGTAAACTTTAGACGCAGAACAGAAGGTGTCAATGTCTGAATGATACTAATTAATCGATGTTTTAAACATTTCAGTATCATAAGAAAATCCTTTAACGGGTATTTATGAAAGGTATACGATTTGGGATTTGGCTGTCGACTACTGTAATATAGTCCAATGGTCGCTCTCCATAGGTCTAAGTCATTACCCATGAGGATATATTATAAAATCATTACTAATGCAAAACGACCAAAGGACTAAAGGGTGTGTGAAAAATGTGTCTTTGAACAAAAATATGTGTGGCGACGGTAGGTAAGCAACAATGGGCACAGAAGGGCAAACATATACAAGCAGTATACAGATGAAAACAAACATGATAACTTTCTAAATAGAAAAAAAAGACGAAAGTAAACTAAACAACTGGGGAGAATAATAAGTAGCAAATGTTCAAAACAACAAATCGACTATCGTGTGTACTATTATTAAAACAAAAGTCTGAATTACTGAAACAAGTGATATGAATTAAGAAAAAAGCAACACAACATCAAGTTTTACAGTAACGTTCAGTTACCTAATCAATCATACAACTTCCTACTGTCGCAATGAGATTGCTTGATTAATAACTCTAAAATACTCTTTAACGTGATATGCTGATATTTGCAAAAATAATATCTGATTCATTTTGAAAATATTTAAGTATTGCAGTGTAGTAAAATATTAATAATGGTATCATTACTTGTTATACTTAAATATCATGAGATTACGAGTTCAAATGAATTTGTGCAAAAGTTCGTAAATGCTGACTTAGTATATTTTATATGGTCCAGTGTTATATATGTCGTACAGTTCTAATGACCTTTGTAACTAAATAACAAATTAATAACTAATTTGTTTAATTAAACATATAGAATGATTAACAGAAATGAGTACGGCGATAGGTTATTAACTGATTGATTCAAGAAGAGAAGATTATACATATCACAGAAATGTGTAAATATATATTAACATGACAAAATAATATTATGTATATTATATACAAAATAAGAATTAATTATTTAATTTCTCTTTTTCAAAACTGTACATTTATCATTAGCACGATATTCAATGATAACCCATACAATCCTACATGTGTACACATACATGCACGCACGCACGCACACATACGTATAACACATCAACGCACGCACGCACGCCCACATTCACGCACACACACACACACACACACATAATAAGCATGTACAGGATTACCTCCCTTGCTGTAAACTAGTGCCAAGATCGCCATTCGTCTCATTCAATAGAAGGTTATTCTCAGACAATACATATATGCATGTACATATCCACAAACATATAAAGTCGCACATGTAAATATATACAACTACATGAATAAAGTGCTTATACGTACGAACGTTAACAACACGTATAATAGAGGATGTCTGTATAATCTGATGATATTATCTTTCATTACACAAGTAATTTTAAAACTGTCATAATAAAACCACAGTTAACGTTTAGACTCTTTCCTGATTTACACAGTTTACGACAAATTTAACATGTATAATATGGAACAAAACATTAGCAAACGAAAATCCCTGGGGGTGAAGGAGACTAGTGTACTAACTGAGCATGTCGCTACCACCAGACAGTTTGAAATCTCATCTTTGGCTATTCACCCGGAACCCTCCATTTAAACGTGTATGCAAGTATTGTATATTGAATTGAAATTAGGGGGAACAAGCGAGTCAGGAAATTTGATTACGTCAATCGCTGGTAAAAGAGTTTCACCTCTTCCAAAATATAAAGCAAACAATGAGGAAATCAAAATAACTTATTCCAGTTATTTTCAAAATATGATCAAAGGGAGACAACTGTTTAAGCTATTACGAAAATAACCTATTTAGGTTACACCCCTGACTGAATGAAGAATATATATTCATCATCATTTCAAATAATTATGCTAAAACACTATCGTCCAGAATGAAAATGTGATTTCTTCCTAAATAATGTGTGCACCCTAGAACCGGTTTAAACCCCCAGTGGCCTACTTTGCCACTGACCGTTCCAAGGCGGTAGCCCTATTGTCAACGCTTTTGTGTTTGTGATGTCGTTTGCATTTATTATTACTTTTGCCTTCTTGTTTGTCTGTTTGTGTGTTTGTTTCTGTGTTTTGTGGTTGACTGTCCTCCTTGAATGCTACTTTCCCTGTCCGATCTTTTTATATTTCTTGATGTTGGAAGCGACATATATAATACTGTAGCCCAACTCACCCGTAATATACATATATATATACTGTGTATATTAATTGTAAATAAATACGCCACTGAGGAATGCAGCAAGGCCGAAAGCTACGGCATAAATATAATTGCTAGAGTTTTTATGTATGTATACATAAATATATATATAGCAATTAAATAATACTAAATTCAATACGAGATATCGTAAAAATTAAGTATTCATTAAATGTGCAACATGATGTACCATTACATTTAATTTGAATTAAATTGAAAGCATGATATATTGGCGTTACGCACTGTTTAGAAAATATATCGTTAACATGTAATTGCAATTAAATGCCATTACATTCAATATAAAATACCACATTTAAGCATACATGTGCAACATGATGTATTGTTTAATTGCAATTAAATTCAATATATAACTATATTTAAGTATTCATTATAAGTGTAAGTTTGATATCTGAGGAGTAATGCTTTGTATATGAAATATCGTTAAATTTAATTGCAATTAAGCGATGTAAGCTATCATTAAATATGCATCATGATGTATCGTTACCTTTAATTGCGATTAAATGCACTTACTTTCCAAATACAAGTTTGCAACTTGTATTTGGAGTGTAAAATAAGTGTAATTCAGTTCCAACTAATTCCACACATGGAATTTAATGACATTTCAACTCATTTAAGTTTTGATTAAATATCTTATTTCATGTAGTGTGTCCGCAGGGGTAATATCAAAAGCTAGCTTTAGTACAATACTCAGGGGCAATATCAACAGCTAGCGTTAGTAGTCCTAATGAACAATATCAACAGCCAGCGTTAGTACTGTCCTCGGGGACAATATCAACAGATGTCCTCAAAGGCAATATCAACAGGTAACGTTAGTACTGTCCTACTGGAAAATATCAACAGCTATCGCTAGTACTGCCCTCATGGACACTATCAACAGCTAGCGTTATAATGTCCTCATGAAAAATATCAGCAGCCAGCGTTAGTACTGTCCTCAGTGCCAATATCAACAGCTAGCGTTAGTATTGTCCTCAGAGGCAATATCAACGGCTACCGTTAGTAGCCATAATGAAGAATATCAACAGCCAGCGTTAGCACTGTCCTCTGGGGCCATATCAACCGCTTGCGTTAGTACTGTCCTCAGGGGAAATATCAACAAATAGCGTTAGTAATGTCCTCAGGTGCAATATCGCCGGCTAGCGTTAGTACTGTCCTCAGGGTCAATATCAACAGCTAGCGTTAGTACTTTCTTCATGGACGCTATCTACATCTAGCGTTAGAATCGTTCTAATGGACAACATCAACAGCTAGCGTTAGTACTCTCCCCAGGGCCAATAAAAACAGCTACCTGTAGTACTGTCCTCAATGGCAATATCAATAGCCGGTGTTAATACTTTTCTCATAGGGGAATATCGACAGCTAGCATTAGTACTGATCTCTTGGACAAAATCAACAACCGGCGTTTGTATAGTCCCCAGGAGCAATATCAACAGCCAGCGTAGTACTGTACTCATAAGCAATATCAATGGCCGGCGTTCGTCCTGTCCTCATTGGCAATAACGATGGCTAGCGTTAGTACAGTCCTCAGGAGCAATATCAAACAGCCAGCTAGCGTTAGTACTGTCCTCAGGAGCAATATCAAACAGCCAGCTAGCGTTAGTACTGTCCTCAGGAGCAATATCAAACAGCCAGCTAGCGTTAGTACTGTCCTCAGGAGCAATATCAAACAGCCAGCTAGCGTTAGTACTGTCCTCAGGAGCAATATCAAACAGCCAGCTAGCGTTAGTACTGTCCTCAGGAGCAATATCAAACAGCCAGCTAGCGTTAGTACTGTCCTCAGGAGCAATATCAAACAGCCAGCTAGCGTTAGTACTGTCCTCAGGAGCAATATCAAACAGCCAGCTAGCGTTAGTACAGTCCTCAGGAGCAATATCAAACAGCCAGCTAGCGTTAGTACTGTCCTCAGGAGTAATATCAAACAGCCAGCTAGCGTTAGTACAGTCCTCAGGAGCAATATCAAACAGCCAGCTAGCGTTAGTACAGTCCTCAGGTGCAATATCGCCGGCTAGCGTTAGTACTGTCCTCAGGGTCAATATCAACAGCTAGCGTTAGTACTTTCTTCATGGACGCTATCTACATCTAGCGTTAGAATCGTTCTAATGGACAATATCAACAGCTAGCGTTAGTACTCTCCCCAGGGCCAATAAAAACAGCTACCTGTAGTACTGTCCTCAATGGCAATATCAATAGCCGGTGTTAATATTTTTCTCATAGGGGAATATCGACAGCTAGCATTAGTACTGATCTCTTGGACAAAATCAACAACCGGCGTTTGTATAGTCCCCAGGAGCAATATCAACAGCCAGCGTAGTACTGTACTCATAAGCAATATCAATGGCCGGCGTTCGTCCTGTCCTCATTGGCAATAACGATGGCTAGCGTTAGTACTGTCCTCAGGAGCAATATCAAACAGCCAGCTAGCGTTAGTACTGTCCTCAGGAGCAATATCAAACAGCCAGCTAGCGTTAGTACAGTCCTCAGGGGCAATATCAAACAGCCAGCTAGCGTTAGTACTGTCCTCAGGAGCAATATCAAACAGCCAGCTAGCGTTAGTACTGTCCTCAGGAGCAATATCAAACAGCCAGCTAGCGTTAGTACAGTCCTCAGGAGCAATATCAAACAGCCAGCTAGCGTTAGTACTGTCCTCAGGAGCAATATCAAACAGCCAGCTAGCGTTAGTACAGTCCTCAGGAGCAATATCAAACAGCCAGCTAGCGTTAGTACTGTCCTCAGGAGCAATATCAAACAGCCAGCTAGCGTTAGTACTGTCCTCAGGAGCAATATCAAACAGCCAGCTAGCGTTAGTACTGTCCTCAGGAGCAATATCAAACAGCCAGCTAGCGTTAGTACAGTCCTCAGGAGCAATATCAAACAGCCAGCTAGCGTTAGTACTGTCCTCAGGAGCAATATCAAACAGCCAGCTAGCGTTAGTACAGTCCTCAGGAGCAATATCAAACAGCCAGCTAGCGTTAGTACTGTCCTCAGGAGCAATATCAAACAGCCAGCTAGCGTTAGTACAGTCCTCAGGAGCAATATCAAACAGCCAGCTAGCGTTAGTACAGTCCTCAGGGGCAATGTCAAACAGCCAGCTAGCGTTAGTACTGTCCTCAGGAGCAATGTCAAACAGCCAGCTCGCGTTAGTACTGTCCTCAGGAGCAATGTCAAACAGCCAGCTAGCGTTAGTACTGTCCTCAGGGGCAATGTCAAACAGCCAGCTAGCGTTAGTACTGTCCTCAGGAGCAATATCAAACAGCCAGCTAGCGTTAGTACTGTCCTCAGGAGCAATATCAAACAGCCAGCTAGCGTTAGTACTGTCCTCAGGAGCAATATCAAACAGCCAGCTAGCGTTAGTACTGTCCTCAGGAGCAATATCAAACAGCCAGCTAGCGTTAGTACAGTCCTCAGGAGCAATATCAAACAGCCAGCTAGCGTTAGTACTGTCCTCAGGAGCAATATCAAACAGCCAGCTAGCGTTAGTACAGTCCTCAGGAGCAATATCAAACAGCCAGCTAGCGTTAGTACAGTCCTCAGGAGCAATATCAAACAGCCAGCTAGCGTTAGTACAGTCCTCAGGAGCAATATCAAACAGCCAGCTAGCGTTAGTACTGTCCTCAGGAGCAATATCAAACAGCCAGCTAGCGTTAGTACTGTCCTCAGGAGCAATATCAAACAGCCAGCTAGCGTTAGTACTGTCCTCAGGAGCAATATCAAACAGCCAGCTAGCGTTAGTACAGTCCTCAGGAGCAATATCAAACAGCCAGCTAGCGTTAGTACAGTCCTCAGGAGCAATATCAAACAGCCAGCTAGCGTTAGTACAGTCCTCAGGAGCAATATCAAACAGCCAGCTAGCGTTAGTACAGTCCTCAGGAGCAATATCAAACAGCCAGCTAGCGTTAGTACTGTCCTCAGGAGCAATATCAAACAGCCAACTAGCGTTAGTACAGTCCTCAGGAGCAATATCAAACAGCCAGCTAGCGTTAGTACAGTCCTCAGGAGCAATATCAAACAGCCAGCTAGCGTTAGTACTGTCCTCAGGAGCAATATCAAACAGCCAGCTAGCGTTAGTACTGTCCTCAGGAGCAATATCAAACAGCCAGCTAGCGTTAGTACTGTCCTCAGGAGCAATATCAAACAGCCAGCTAGCGTTAGTACTGTCCTCAGGGGCAATGTCAACAGCTAGTGTCAGTACAGCCCTGAGGTACAAAAGAAGCCGCTAAGGTCACTTCCTTTGTACGTGAAAGGGACGATATATTCATAACCTGTGATATTTAATCTTAAACGATTTCTCACCAATGTGTATTCAGCACCGCTCCCCCTAATCTGAGAGTGGTGGGCAGAGTATATTCCCCCGCCATCCCCACCCGATCCAATGTCAACAACTGGTATCGGTACAGTCATGAGGGACAAAATAATCTGCTTAGGTCACTTTCTTGATACGCGAAAGGGACAATATAGTCATATCGTGTGATATTTAATATTAAACGGTTTCTCACCAGTTTGTATGCATACTTGTCACTTCGTTAACTCTACCATTTTGCAAGCAATGTTCTTTTTGCAAGTGAGGGTTTTTGACGAATGACCGTTCATTATTCGGGCAAGGTACTGTGAATCCTATTCCTTCCTTTGAAGGGGTGTTAAACCGTTGACCAGTTCAATGTACAGGATGAACCATACCCTATATATGCTCATGACAAATCTTTCTGAAATTGTGCGTTAATCATGATTGTGACGCTAAATGCCCGTAGCCCTTCCTCGGAAACGATGCTGTTAGGATAATTAGAATTGAATGTGTGTAGTATCAATAATAAAGGAACAGGGGGCCAGCACCTCTCCCATAATTTGAATTGGGTGGGCAGAGTCTTGCCCCGACCTCCCCCACTACACCCGAATGTTTTGCTTACATTATGTGTTAATCGCCTATACATGGGTACATGCTTTGATAAGATAACTAAGAATATACCAATAGTATTCAACAAAAGAAATATAAAACGATCGGACAGGGAAAGTAGCATTCAAGGAGGACAGTAAACCACAAAAAACAGAAACAAACACGCAAACAGACAAACAAGAAGGCAAAATCAATAATAAATGCAAACGACATCACAAACACAAAAAGGGTTGACAATAGGGCTACCGCCTTGGAACGGTCAGTGGCAAAGTAGGCCACTGGGGGTTTAAACCGGTTCTAGGGTGCACCAAACCTCACACTTACCCTACCGTCAACCCATTAAAACAGGACAGTGTAAATAAAGAAATCCCCGCCATGATCTAATCTCTAACCAACAAGCCAGCATCAATAGGCAATATAAGTAAAACACAAATATGCTCGTGTAAATATAATACAAAAAAAAAAAATAGCCTAGAAAGCCACAATGAAGGTACTCAATGACTTTGCAGAAGCCAGAGCAGTAAGAGAATAAACCATTAAGGGCACGACAAGAAAGATCATGGACAAACATCAACGCCACCGTCCCAATGGGCTTTAGGTAGGCGTCATCATAGGGTCCACAGCCTGTCCGGTCATCGTACAATTAAAGAGGACAGCATAGTGGCGAACTGTAAAAGTCACATTTGATTAAGAAATAATATTCTTGCATATAAACCTATTGGTTGTATATAAAGCCGGAAGAAAGGGGTGGTAATTAAGCCAAAGGACATTTTTTGGTTTGTCAATATGTTGTGCTTTAATATAATGTTTATATTCTTTTAAATCATGTGTCAGTTCTGTCCTCAGTGCAAAGAAAAGCGGATACAGTCAGTAATAAACTCTGTGAAAATATCACCTACTAGCTTCACTCGCTTCAGTACTGTCTCCAAGGGCAATATCAACAGTTAGCGTCAGTACAGTCCTAAGGGACAAAATAAACTACTCAGGTCACTTCCTTGATATGCGAAAGGGACAATAAATTCATACACTGTAATATTTAATCTTAAACGGTTTCTCACCAGTGTGTATGCACACTTTTCATTTCGTTTACCCTACCTTTTTGCAAGCAAGGTTTTTTTTTCCTACTGAGGACTTTTGACGAATGACCGTTCTTATTCGGGCAAGCTACTGTGAAGCCACCTGAGGGCCCTGGATGCAGAGCCATCATCATATTGTTTCATTTGAGACATAATTACGAAAAGAAAATCCCCCAGATGATCCCTCCCACCCCACCCCACACACCCGGGGCTACTGGGCAGACGTCCGAGTTCGAAATAATAAAATCGTTTTAAATGTTGTTTATCTCTCATAGACGATTACATACACCAAGTTATGTGCACCAATATGGAAAAATGACAGTGTAATTGAATGTTTAGTGTCAATGACCTTTTGACTCCCCCACCCCCGTCTCACCCACCCTGGGCCCCCAGGCCGACGTTTGAGTTCGAAATAATAAAATCGTTTGATATTGTTGTTTAATCTTTCATTTATTCATAGGCAAGTTACATACACCATGCAAAATATGGAAAAATGACAGTGTAATTGAATTTTTAGTGTATTTGACATTTTGACCCCTGAGGGCCCCTGGGTGTGGAGCCATCTTCATAACGTTTCATTTGAGACATAATTACAACCCCCCCCCCCCCGCTCCACTCCTACACGCCCCATTCACCCTGGGGCCCCCGGGCCGACTTCCCAGTTCAAAATAATAAAATCTTTTAATATGTTGTTTATCTTTCATAGACGATTACATACACCAAGTTATGTGCCAAAATATGGTAAAATGACAGTGTAATTGAATTTTTGGTATATTTGACCTTTTGACCCCCACAGAGGGCCCCTGGGCTCGGAGCCAAAAATAATTTGCTCTTGCACGCCGTCATCATGTGATGAAGTCCTACCCTAAGTTTGGTTGAATTCCGTTCAGCGGTTTAGGAGGAGATGCGGTAACGGACGGACGGACGGACGTACGGAGACGATTTTAATATATCCTGTTGTTTTTTTAAAAAAACGTGGGTATAAAAAGCAATGGATTAGCAACACACTTTTGAATTTAGTGCAGCTTACTTGTTAATTCGCTTTTTTTTCTCATTAAAGTTTGAAGTATTATATACTGTTATTCCCTAATTACTGTTCTATTGTACCATTGCTTTTCATATAGAAAAATAGTATGAAATAGTATGAAAGGAGAAATTTGGAAATCGCCGAATACGGTAAATATAAAAAGATATTGCAGTCTTGGATCGATTGAGACTCATTCCCTCTAGACCCGGGTCGAGCAGAACTCAATATTTAAAACTTCAGTAGTACAAAATGTTCAGCCATCAGAAGATGGTATGCATATATATGACGGTGAACATGGAACCTTCAATGTGGTATTTTCATACCAATCCATGGCCAGCGGCGTATGGTCCCAGTTTCTAACGAAATGCTTTGCTTTAAACGAGAAAACAATGGGCGAAATAAACAAAATGGAATTTAGGTTATGAAGCCTGTGTATAACATGTAACAGTCAAAAGACTAAATTAAAAAGCAGACAACATACCCTAAGGGTGATTAAACAATATTCAGAGCCTTTAAAGTCTGGAATAGTGGAACCAACTACTTCAAATTAAAGAAAGAAACCAAAGTAAACCATCGATATCTGTATATAAATATCGGGTTCAACGATCTCCAAACTTTACTCCGGCCTCAATTTATATACCTCAGCTAATCGGACTTGTAGCATGTTAGCAGTAAATCAGCAAGCTTTCCATGCCCTTTCAATGATCATTTAGCGTTGGGAAATAGGCCCTTTTATTTTATGCTTACCAGTGAAAGAGTGTGTTTTAGCAATGAAATAAAAGTGGTATTTCATACGTGTGAAATATAGAGTTTTATTTTTTCCGAAAGTTGCTATAAAAGTTATATCACTTAACTAAGTAAATGAGCCATAGGTTATTGAAATCGGTTAAGTAGTTTAGAAGTTATGGGGAATTAAAAAACAGCAATTTTATCATACTAAGCCAATGACGTCGTCAACATTTTTATTTATATTTCTGCATGCTAAGTAAACTTTGATTATAAAGCATAAAATAAAAAGAAAATTCGTTGTTTTGTTGTGAATAACAGTTTTATTTCATCTCGAAGTGATCAAATTTCAATAATTTTTCAATCATGCTTCGCATTCGTGAAAATATAAAGTTTTCACACTTCTCGATGAAATAAAATCTGTTATTCACTCCAAAACAACAAATATCCTCTATTCATTAACATGAGGCTCTTACAATAATTCCTTCAATTCTGCATCATGTTTTGTCACATTCAGTTTACTTTCAAAACTTGTAATTTATCTGTTGACTATCTTGTCTCGAAGATCTTCTGCTCTAATTGATATATGTGCATATTGAACAGGAAAAACAATTTAAGTACACATAGAGAATATAGATTATAAAAAGTACAAAATAAAACAGATGTCTAGTTAATATTATAATAAATATAGTGGATACACGATTGATGACAAGAAACAAACGAAAGTATTTTACCCAAAGTGGCTTAGGCGGGGATATCTTTATTTTCACTGTCCCGTTTTATTGGGATAACAATAGGGTGAGGTTTGATGCACCCTAGAACCGATTTATAAATTTGCATTAGAAACTTGCAATCTGCATATTGTACTTGAAATAGAAAAAAGCAAAAGCTCCTATTTAATGACATTTTAAATAGGTTTAATGTGATTTTTTCAGATTTTATTCGGAAGAGTCAAAGAATATTTAAATACAATGAGCGGATAACAGTGTGGCGCGTGCTGTTACCATTTATGGTAATACTATTGATGTCGGTATACCTCTACATCTACAAGAATGTCTCTATTAGAATAAAAAACCCATCGGTGTTCCAGGTTGCCAAGGGTGACACTCAGGTAATAATCACTACAAAGAATAAAGAAAAGTGAAGAACAAAATGTTTATAGTGTAAAAAATAATACAAATGATAAACTCGGGGCGTAATCTTTTATGCCATGAATATTTAATAATTCAGTTTAACGTCGATCCGGTGCAAGCTTGTTACATTGTACGAATCATTCTGGATGGCTCGAAAGGCAGCATGAATATTGTCTTACTTTGTGAGAGGTGGGGTACCGAAGAAGGATACGTGGTATAAAAGTGGAACAAGAAGTGTAGCTTTCACAGAACACAGTCAACCAAGACTATGCATTAAAACAAACAAGAAATACAATGTTAAAAGCAAGGCATGTGACATCCCAAACACAAAGGGTTGACAATAGGGCTACTGCATTGGTGGAACGGTCAGTGGCAAGATGGTTCTAGAGTGTACCAAACTTTACTACTACCCTATCGTCATCCCAATAAAAGAGTATGGCACGGTTCCTGGGTTCCTATGTATCCTTCCCCTCTCTCCTTTCTGGGCGGCTCTAAATAACCTATTATGAGCCGTTAAACAACATTCAATTCAATTCAATAAAACGGGGCGGTGTACATAAAGATATCCCCGCCAGGTTATATTCTCTAACAAACAAGGCAGCATTAATAGGTAACATAAGTTTAACTTAGATGACCATGCATATATGAATATAAAAAAACAAAAGCACTGCATGCCACAAAGCAAGTGACTTGGCAGAAACTAGAGCAACAAGAGAACAAACCATCAGGGGTATTACAAGACACGATTTAAGACAAACATCAAACGCTACCGTCCTTTGAGGATTTGGGTAGACGTCATCTTAGAGTCCACATTCTGTTCGCGCATTAAAACAGGAAAGCATAGTGGAAAACTGTAAATTGGTCAATCTCTAAACAGGCAATGCATCGCAAAATGATAGCGTCATAACCTCGTTTGATAAACATTTTAACAAGTTAATAAAGATTTATGAAATGATTATGACCAAACTTACAAAGTTTATAAATATTTTTATTTTCATGTTTAGACTGTATGGAAAGACAAGAACGGTTCATTATCATACAATATAACACTGACGAAAAACCTCCCCGACAAGGCGTCTCAAGAAACCGTCAGCACATTAGGGACTACAGCGCCCCCAGATGAGTCTTCAGACTTGAACTTGGTCGTCGACGCCTTAAAGGAAAAGATATTATTGAATGCATCGGTACATCTTCTTACATTGTTCACATCGTGGAGTGATAGTGCGGAAAAATATTTATTGCATAATTTGACAGTTTTAAACTGGATGTCGTTTCACCCCTTTGTTATTCCTGTGTTATTTACAAACGAAATGGAAATTGCTGTACAGAGCCGAAAACTAGGTTTTGAGGTATTGCCAATCAAGGTGGCTGCGGAAAGAGGCATTCCTGTTTTAAAATACATGTATAATGACGCTATCAAAGCGTATAATTCTACATTTTATGCATTCTGTAATGGAGATATTTTGTTTACAAACACACTGGTAGAGACTTTGATTTCTATTATAAATTCCAGCGTTGATCTAACACAACCGACGCTAATTGTTGGTAAAAGAACTAATGTTGAACATGTCACCGAAAATGAAGGGTCTTCTTGGGAAAATATTTCTGTAACTGCCAAACATAGAGGTGAACTGTTTACAGCTGGCGCGGAGGACTACTTTATTACGTCACGTGCCTATCCCTGGAAAGAGATACCGGAAGTTGTGATAGGGCGTAGAGCATATGACAATTGGTTGGTGCTGAATGCACGGAGACACAATCACATTGTGATTGATGCTACAAATACTCTTTTGGCTGTGCATCAGACGACAATTGCTGGCAATAAGGAATCGTTTCATCACACAAATATAAACTATAATCACAATTTATTGATAAAAATGTTCAAAGACATCAGTTATGGCGAGGGAGTTACAGAATGCATTGAGAAATATACAGATTATGAAAAAGACATTATTCAAGTTAGAAGTCGGAATTTGTCAAGGAACTGTGATATTCAAGGCACCCTGTACAACTGAGCAGAAACAGACCAATGGGGCTCTGACAATTATTCACAGACTTTGCCCTGTCCATACCCTGTTTTCAAGTTTCACTACAACTTTACAGCACAACCCTGTTAAAGACAAGTGTAAGAACCTGAG
Source organism: Cyrtodaria siliqua (assembly GCA_037043455.1). Taxonomy (NCBI): domain Eukaryota; kingdom Metazoa; phylum Mollusca; class Bivalvia; order Adapedonta; family Hiatellidae; genus Cyrtodaria; species Cyrtodaria siliqua. The sequence goes on along the minus strand of JAWPHD010001934.1, from coordinate 130,008 downwards.
ATGTAAAAGTTACCGTAAATGTAAAAACTGTCACAAATGTAAAAAAAATCTAACGCTAAATGTAAAAAATGACACAAATGTAAAAACACACACTTTGTCACAAATGTAAAATCTAGTCACCCTAAAAGACCGTACATGTAAAAACAAATATTTACCCACAAATGTAAAAAAGTGAAAAAGACATGTAAAAACGTTTTTTGACTATTAATACCAAAACATTAACGACTATAACGATGACATGATTGCTATTTTGGTATATTTAGAATATTAAAGTAAGTAATAATTAAAATAAATAGATGGATGTGCGAAGATAATTGGACTTCAGCGAGGATTACATCATTACATTACGTCTTCATTTTCTATAGATCAGTGGTGGTCGGAGTAGCCAAATTTTACAGATCACTATTATTTAATTTCCTTGTAAAATAGGGATTACAGACAATAATTTCCACTCTTTTTATATCAGAACATATTATCTTACACCCCAGGACACCCCTCGAAACTAAATCGATTAAAAGCTAATCGATTAAATAATAGTCCGCCGTTATACGCGACACATTTCTCGTTGTGGTCTCATTAAAGAAAAGAAACAGCGGAGTTTTTCTGGTGAAGATATGAATTATCCAACCCTCGGTACAACTGTTTTGATCGAAACGTTGGCAAGCCTCAGTTCCAGTCATGGGATGGAAAAGACCCATCTTCACCTGGCATCTATGATCCGAACGTCTTCTACATATTGAATGTTCCTGCCATGATAGATATTCTCACAATCTCACCAGAGGGGTCATAATGTCACCAAAGTTGGTGTTATACTTTCAAAGTTATCGCCCAGAATGCATATATACATATCCGGTCATGTTGACCTTAATCGTTGACCTACTGACCTCATAAGCAGTCGGCTACTTCAGTCGGCTACTTCTCGCACCAACTTATGAAGTTGCATGGCTGTGGTGTATATGGTTCAAAGTTATCGCCCAGAATGCATATTTCCATATCAAGTCATGGCGACTTTGAACTGAATGTTGTTTAACGGCTCATCAACATAGTATATGTTATTTAGAGCCACCCCCGAGAGAGGTGAAGGATACATAGGAATCCGGGAACCGTGCCCTACTCTTATTATCGAATAGATTCCTATGATTCTTTAACGTGCTCGGAGGATAGACCGATACACGGGACCGCCCGGTTTACGTCCCCATCCGACGGACGAGGCTAAGGGAAAGTGTCTTGCCCAAGAACACACCGACGAAACTCAGTGGCACCGCGGAGGATTGAACCCGGGGCCTCAGGTTACAAATCCGCCGCGCTACCGACTGCACTACGCCAGCCCTCTTTGACATTTGACCTAAAAGAACAACAACATATTTTTACTCACCAAGTGCAATGTACCTATGAAGCTTGAAGAGTGCGGGTGTTATAGTGTCGAAGTTATCGCCCATAATGCATATTTTTATATGAAGTAATTGCGACCTTGATCGTTGACATAATGACCTGAAAATCAACAGGCTTCTTTTGCTCACCAAGGGAAATGCAATTTTGAAGTTTGAAGAATGAGAGTGTTGTGTTGTCGAAGTCATCGCGCGGACCATGTCAACGCATTATGTGACTTTGTTTGTGGCACAACCTCTATGACACATATTGCGTTCTGACGCACAATATGACTCAATCTCATTAAAATCAATTCTAATTACGCTTTGATACTCTCCGCACTCCTTGTTGTGTAGATTATCGTAGCGTGATAAAGGGTCTGATTTTAATGAGATTGAATGTGACAAGTCATGCCCTGCGTCGTATATATACTGAAAGGGAAAAGAAACGCATAATCAAAAAATTACCTATTCTGCACTATTATACACTCCTATTTCCACGTAATATTCCAGATGAATCTCAAAGTGTTTGTACAAAATGGGGCTACACATAATTACAGAAAGGACAACCCTGTCATGTAGAAGACCTTTTAATCAAAGTATACTTTGTTACACGAATTCATAAATGTTGAAGTTTCGCTTGAAAAAGTCAATCCATTTAATGTTGATACTGCAACGTGCTCACCTGCTTGAGCCAAATGCGCTTTCTGTCAATACTGAAACTTTAAAGGGGTAACCTTTGGTGTGTTCGGTGCTGTTTAAACCTTCTTTCCGAAAGGACAGGCCTAACGTTGCCCTGTACTATTCGATTAGCAGTAGCATATTAAACATGCAATATATAGCGGAAATACCCATTATGCGTTTCTTTTGCCTTTCAGTATAGATTTGTTTTTCAACACATTATGTTACTTATGCCGCAACATTTGTGTCAAATATTAAATGCACATAATTATAAAAAGGAACATAACTGTGTTAAATTAGATGAAAGATGCATGTCCTCTCTTCATGATTAGGAAATCTTTAAACTTGTTAAGTTTGGATACCTTAGTATATATAAAAATCATCAATAATGGCTTCTCTCCTGTACGCATTCACCGACTGTTTACATTAAAAGAAAGTTGTTCTGCATTCTGAATTGATTGTTTTCTCAGGTAAGAATCTTTATTATTTTAACATGAATACATAAGCATTTTATCACGATTTACTATGTCTAGTTCTATTTGGAATAATGCATTGTTCATGTGCAATTTATGATTGTGTGTTTGTCATAACCAAATAAAGTATTCAACGTTGGTTCAATGGTTCAATAAATTAACAAGGCGGTGAATAACATATGTTCTGACTGATACGTATACGTATATTGTACATGCAGACATATTTGTATTCTTAGGGATTGATTCATAAATATATTGATTGATTCGTAAACATATTGTACATGTAGACATTGTTCTTCTATTAATGTGATACATGTATTCGTGTTTCCATGGTAGCCAGGAACTATTGTATTTGTTAAACTAAGTATTTACACGAGTTTACTTTATTCGCATACGCTTACTTTTATTATTCTGAGCAAATTAAGGTGTAACACAATTACATGTATTCAGAATTATTGAATAAGAGTATAATTAATAAGACATAACAGTATGTACATGTTAACCATTATTGTTTGTAACAATAAGGACTTGTCCACTTATACCTCAACGTGATACATAAAAGAAAGTTGTTCTACATTCTGAATTGATTGTTTTCTCAGGCCCCACAGAAGTGATCACCCCGAGTATCTAAGCCAAGCCAGTATAACCCCATACAATAACTCGATCACAATTGGTGGAAGCCGGAAGAATGAGTGTAGATACCAGACAAGGCAGAAAAACAACCCACGCTGAGGACATTCCATCCGGTAGTGGACAAGTCAGACTCATAGCACTGAATACAGAGTTAAAGGTTTGTCCTTACACTATTCCATAATTAAAACGTTTTTACATGGGAATTCTGACCCCAAAATTGGCTGGAAATGTTCAATAGCCATTTCAATCTTAGGAAAGCTTCTGAACATGACAAGCTAGAATCCATTAAATTTTTTGTAGACGATAATGTTAGAAAATGGCGAGAAATGTGACAAATATGCCCTACTTTCAAAATTACTGAATAAACATCACCTCTCAAATCAAAACGTTCTTGATACATTACCGAAATGCAGCATACCGCTAGTTTAGCAGGACTCCCTGATGAGAATTTATTTCAAGTTTTAATACACGGAGTGTTATCTTCAATCAAGCCTGACCTTCTTAAAGGCGACCTAAAACAATGTTATTTCTATATCAAGACGTGCCGCCACCGCAAATGCTGCCGATGAATCACATACTTTAGCAGCAATAGACACAATCAAAAATCGACAGTTTTTCTACATAGCCGATTTCGAAGAAAAGCTGAGCAATATATCGCACGCAGTCTATTCACTATATGCTCATGATGCAAACAAGGGACGCACTTTTCAGGAAGCGCACTCACAACAATCAAACCGTATTGTCAAGCAGCATTAACCCACTAACCGGCGTCATCGTCCAAGCTATTAACCACCAAATCAGTTTACCCCCGCCCTAAGCTCTCACAAAACGGACAGCAACACACGCCTTCTTACAGTACGTATAGGTGTTGGAGCTACGAAAACGCAGATCATTTTCGCAATGACTGCCCTAACATATATGATATGTGCAAGGAGTGTGGACTTACTGGTCACATTGTCAGGGCTTGCAGTAAATCCCAATAGCGGTGTTCGCCTGCCAAGGGTTACGAGACTACCCTGGAAAGGCCAATTAAACGAAATACTCATGCAAATCCTAAACTAAACAAGGCTGACATTTCTTCAATCAATTATGCTACTTCAATAGATTCAAGTATGGTCCAAAACTCCATCGGATCTATTCCAACGAAAGCATTGCTCGATACAGGCGTTAGTATTTCTTGTATTTCACAGTCTCGTTTTCAACGATTACAGAATGTCTACAAAAGTGAACATTCCACCACACATTTTAAGTATAAGCATGTTTTCGGTGTAGGAGGCGATCAAGGTTCCGGGCGTGCTACTATTACATTTAAGTTAGGAAACAAAAGGTTTAAGCACAATTTTCATATTTCTAAAAGACTGCATCCACCTTTATACTAGGTGTTGACTTCCTTAAGGCGAATAGATGTACCATTTGTTATGATACTTCAACATTACAGACAGCTGCCGGTAAACCCATTGTTTCATTGTGTTCTACGATCAATTCTTCCTATCACACTTGGTTAGCTAGAGCAGTGTCAAGCTTTACTGTCCCGCCTCAGCAATCAGTCAGATTCCAGATTCGTCTTTCCAGAGTGCCAAATAATTGTACAGTCATGAATGAACCGGACTCAATATATAGATATAAAAATCAAACAGGAAAAGCAGCATTCAAGAACGACAGTCAACCACAAACACACACAGAAACAAAGAACACATTTAAAGATGATTAAAAGGCCAACTAAGACATCACACGAAATGGTTGACAATAGGGCTACCACCATGGAACGGTCAGTGGCAAAAAAGGCCTCTGGGGATTTTAACCAGGTTCTAGGGTGCACCAAACCTCACACTTACCCTACCGTCAACCCAATAAAATGGGACAGTGTAAATAAAGAAATCCCCGCAATGAACTTTTCTCTATCCAACAAGGCAGCATTTATAGGCAATATAAGTAAAACACAAAGATGCTCGTGTATATATAAATACAAAACACAATAGCCTAGAAAGCACAAAGAAGGTTATCAAGAAGCCAGAGCATCAAGAGAATAAACCATTGAGGGCACGACAAGACAAGACTGCAGACAAACATCAAACGTCACCGTCCTTTTGGGCTTTAGGCTTTAGGTTGACGTCATCATAGGGTCCACAGCCTGTCCGGTCATCGCACAATGAAAGAGGAAAGCATAGTGGCGAACTGTAAATGGGTCCACCACCAAGCATGCAGTGTGTTGCAAAATGATAAGGTATTAACCTCTTTTGATAAACCTTTTAACAAGTTTAACAAAGATAGTATGAAAGTGATCATGGACAAGTTTGTAAATCATATCACCATAAAAGTCCGGTTGTGATAGTCTTTGTCGCAGAAGAATTCTTGAATGACTTTTATATTTGGAAAGAAGATCAGAGTTACGATAATAAAATTTTGCAAAGGTTTTACAAAGGTAACGGTAACCCTGATGGAGTAGCTTTTTAGGTATACAAAGATTACGAATATCAAAGTCCTCAACTCGAGAACAATCTCTAGAAAAACGAATACGTTGAGACACATAGACCGCATAAGAAATTGCTCGGGGTAATTGAACGTTGTTTAACGGCTCATCAACACAGTATAGGTTATTTAGAGCCGCCCCAGAGAGAGGGGAAGGATACATAGGAATCCGGTATCTGCCCTACTCTTATTATCGAATTAATTCCTATGGTTCTTTAACGTGCTCGGATGATAGACCGATACACGGGACCGCCCGGTTAACGTCCCCATCCGACGGGGAACATCCCCATCTAAATGGGGATAATTAACAATATCAAAATTTAAATCATCTCTCTTGTCATATATATTGCTAATTATTTCACCATTTTCAATGGAGAGATGTAAATCAAGAAAAGAAGCGTTAGTATCAGAAGTATTAGCTTTGTTAAGTTGAAGTTCCTTAGGGTATATATTATTAACGATAGTAGAAAGGAATGGGTTTTCAATGTTTAATATGTCATCCAGATACCGAGAGGTGTCATTAAAGGCCTCAATAACATGTTCCTGGTTATCTGGTGAAAGACATGAAATCTCTTTCATAGCAATATAAAAAAAAATCTGCGACAAGGGGTGCACAGTTCGTACCCATAGGGATACCAACACTTTGTCTATAAACGGTCGTTCCATACCTGGCGAGAATAATATTTAATAGGAAGGTGATTGCTTCACAAACTTCTTGGCAAGTCCACATAGTGTAATTGTCTAAACTGCCGTTTGTAAAAAACGCTTAAATATTATTACAAGTAAAAAATGTAGTATTTTCCCTAACAAATGTTTTTTTAATAAGAGCAATAAGCTTGTATTTGATAAGGTCATGTGGTAAGGTTGTATATAGTGTAGAGAAGGCATATGTGCTAATAGATGAAACTTGACGTTTATTGCAAAATGTATCAAGAACGTTTCCTGAATTTTTAATAAACCAAAACAAATAAATCCAAGAATTTTCATAAGTTGTATCACGATATTGTTGATCTTAAACGGCAGTAAGACAAGAAGTTAACAGTTTGGAGATGTTTGTGGTGGTGCAGTAGAATTCGAAATAAAGCGGGCCTTATAAGGTATTTTATGTAATTTAAAGCGACAAGCATTAAAAACGATAGTTGAAGGTAATCTATACTTAGAATATTTTGAAACAAATGCCGTATACGTTTATCAACAATATCAAAATTTACAGTGATGACATGACCTGCTGGAGCATAGACAACTTTTGATGTGTTACATTCATAACGTCGAAAAACTCCATTGTGACTGACGTAGTGACCAAGATGACCTTTTATTTTTGACCTTGACCTTTGACCTAATGACCCCAAAATCAAGAGAGGTCATTTACTTCTCATGGCCAACCATCCTTCTAAGTTTGAGGACCCTATGACCAACCATTGTCTAGTTATTGATCGGACATCGTTTTGATAGTCAAGGTCAACGCGACCTTGCCCTTTGACCAAGTGACCCCAAGATCAATAGGGATCATCTACTTGTCATGACCAACCATTCTTCCAAGTTTGAGGAATCTAGGTCTAACCATTCTCTAGTTATTGATCGGACATCGTTTTGATAGTAAAGGTCACCGCGACCTTGACCTTTGACCTAATGACCCCAAAATTGATAGGGGTCAATTACTGGTCATGACCAACCATCCGTCGAAGTTTCAGGACCCTAAGTCTAAGCATTCTCTAGTTATTGATCGGACATCTTTTGTGACACAGACCCACACACAGACAGACATACAAAATCAACATGGCTCCCCTACCACACTTTGTGTGGGGACATGGCTCCCCTACCACACTTTGTGTGGGGGAGTCATAAATATGCACCGAAATGTGCGATCTTTCGAAAAAAACAACAACACACAACTCACACACTTATAAAAGACATAGGTGTAAAATTAAACAATAATTGGCAATACTTTTGCAACAAGAATACATATAATTGGAATAGCGTTCCCCGATTTTTGAAATAAATCGTTGGATTTATGAAATAATGAAAAACAACGAGTTGAACTCAACCTCTGTTGTATTGTTTGTTTTTGTCCTTGCCTAGATACCTCGGAAGTGTCATTGACTCTCGTTTCCATATATCTCCAAAATGAGCTAGAGTCAATGTTTAGTACCCGTGTAATACACGTGGTAATTATATACCCTTATAAGTGCTGTCTTTAGCCAATTAGTGATTATTATTTGAACACTTTAAAGTATTCAAACACTGTGTCTAATTTCTGGATTAACCCGACAGTTATCATTTGATACATTTTAAAGTATGTTCATGATAGTCAATTATTTTAAATACTTTTTCTTATAGTAAACAAATTGTTTGTAGCGATTGCTTTATTTTTACTAGAAGATTTTGGGCGAAAGCTTTGGATTTTTATCAAAAAATCAATAAAAACTGGAATAATTTTATATAAAAAAAATGTAGACTGCTGTATTTATGAAAAATTTATTTTTGTTTTGATATTAAATATAACGAATCTTCTTACACTTTCCACCAGTTTTCTTAGAGGATCTTTATTTCGCACACAGTTTTATGTCAAAATTTCCAACGATAACTAATATTGATGAAAACTGAAGTTCATTTTGCAAAAGTCATAATATAGTATTTGATGAAGAATGCATTTATTGTTAATTTGTTTCAAACTATTTGGCTTACAATAAGTTCAAGTGTCATATGCATGTCTTAAACCGTGTCACAAAATTAAGCGAAAAACTTTCATTCTGTGGAAAAATCGCTGAAAACTGGATTCTTTACGTGGGGAAGAAAACATGCTATATAAAAGTCGATGTAGCCTATATGTTATGCGCAAAAATCAGAATATGGACAATTCCGGAATTGGTCTTCACAAAGTAAGATTTTTTAAAATGCGCGACATTTTCGGAATTCTCAAATTCCGGAATCGTCAGAGTAGGAATTTGGACAAAATAGGAATATTTTTCATTCTAGCTGTTAATTATCATACTGACGGCTTTCATTAATGCTGGAAGAACTTGTAGCTCAAACCTAAAATAAAAGCAATAACGTATGTTGAAAGTGCAAGTATACGCGTGATGCAACGTTTGTTTATCTCCTCCTATTTAATTATCCACTATTTATTAAGTATCATTCAAATATATAGATGTCATTACTAGGAATACCATAAACCGGTAATTTATTCTCAAACGGTCTGTGTAACTAAATGATCGTTTTAGTACATTTGGCAGATGGACAGTTGTTCCGGACAATAAGACAATATATGTATATACCTTATCAGTATATTACTTTAATAAATATGATTAAAACATGCAAATGCATTTAGTAGTAGTAGTGGAATAACACCTGAAGCATTTATTGAGCAACAGGTGTGTTATTTGGCAGATGTTCAATAGTTCATATACAAGTAGATACGAAGGAATATTGCACACAAACCAGGGTCCAATGTTTGTATAAAGAAATCATAGGAAAATCTCTAAAATATATTATAAATGGAATATCCAATTTGACCCGTTATTAGAAATATTATTGTCTGCGTTGCGTTTATTTATTTTTAGCCGGATTACGTAGCAATTCTAGGGTGATATCAGTCCGTCCGTATATATGTATGTCTGTTCGTCCGTCTGTCTACACGTTTTGGTTAAAGCTTTTGTTTTTCCTCATTTCTCAAAACGGATTGTCGGAAAGCTTTGAAACTTGGCACACATGTTCGTTGTTACTACACACTGGTATATGACAAGAACCACAATGTGTCATGTGTTTTACTTGAATTATCCCCCCCCCCCCACCACCACACCCCACATACTTTTTACTCAGATTTTTCAGTTAAAATGGTGAATTCGCAATCCGGCCTTCCCCCCCCCCCCCCCCCCCCCCCCCCTCCCACACCACACCCCACCACACCCCACATACTTTTTACTCAGATTTTTCAGTTAAAATGGTGAATTCGCAATCCGGCCTTTGCACCACTGTTGTCGCTTCACTTGTTTATATTTTCTTAGCCATAAGGTATCCTTTCCTATGGGTCTTTAAAGTTCTCGGAGGATAGACCGATACCCAGGACCGCCCAGTTTATGTCCACATCCGACGGACAAGACTAAGGGAAAGTGTTTTGCCCAAGAACACATCCACGAGACTCAGTGGCAACGGCCAGGCTTGTACCCGCGGCCTCCGGTTATCTACTTTTGAAATTACCATTTCCGACAAATAGTCTGATAGTCTGACACGTTGAAAATAATATTATATTATATTATTAGCTCTACTGACCGAAGGCCAGCAGAGCTTATGGGATGGGGAGTTATCCGACGTCCGTTAACTATTGCGACGTTAACACGATAGGCCTTCATTTTCCATCAGATCTTTATCAAACTTTACCAGATTGTTGATATCAAAGAAAGCTCGGACGAGCTCGAAAACCATTATCGATTTAGTCAAGCATGCTATATTTTCAACATGCTATATTTTCAGCATGCTACATTTTCTGTATTTTGCCTCGTTAAGACGATAGGGCCTTCATTTTACCAAACGTTACCAGATTGTTACTATCAATGAAAGCTTGGATAACTTTAAAAACCAACCAATTCGGATTAGTAACACTGGAATTATGGCCCTTGATTTATTTCAAAGATGCTGTATTTTGCCCCATGAAGACGACGGGACCTTCATTTAGCCGGATTTCCGTGTAACTTTGCAGGCATGATCAGTCCCAAGCCTATTTGTACATATCGTCACTGTGTGCCAGTTGAATGATGACCCGTTAAAGGTTTTAATACACAAACTTTGTCTGGACTAGTTCTCCTGAACCCCTGGCCGGATTTCAACGAAACGTTTTAGGGATGATCAGTACCAGGTCTTGTTGTGCATATCGTCGCCGTCTTCTGGATGAATGCTTTTGGTGCAGTTATGGCCCTTTAAAGATGGCGGGCAACAAGACGATAGAACGACAAAAATTAAAGCGCCAAGACGACAAGTTGCCACGCGAAAAGACGACACCGGGCCACATTTATTTGTCGTCTTGGTGCCTTTCAAATGTCTCCTTGGCGCGTGAAATCCGTCGTTTGGCGTCTTGGTGTCTTGTCGTCTGCTGTTTCTGTCATATTTTCGCGTGGCGTCTTGGCGACCCGCCAATCGTCTTGGCGACCCTGGCAGAAATCAGCCACCATAACTTCACCACTATAAACATTTTCAACTGTTAACTTCTTGCCTTTCTGCGACAAAATATCACGTCTAACAAAAACAATGTTGTGCTTAAGCTTATGACAACTCTGGAATTTTTGATATTTTTGGTAAATAAAATTCAGGAGATGTTCTTGATAACATCTGTTATCAACGTCAGGTCTCATCTATAAGTACTTATTCATTTTCTACACTATATATAACTTAACCTTTTATCGGCCTGTAACAGTAACCAAGCGTGATTAGCTATACTGGACGATATTTTCCAAACTTAGCCAGATTGTTGATATCAATGAAATTATTATTAAAAAAAAGAACAAGCTCAGACATGTTCGAAAACCAGCTAAACCGGGCCATCAAAAAAAGAGTTATGGCTTGATTTTCTTAAATATGTTCTAGTATCCCTTGTTCAGGTTCGAATCCCACTGGGAGCTCGACTTGTAAGTGAGGAAGTGTCGATTCTTTGGTGTACAGTACTGGTTCTACTCACAGACTTGGCGACATTAAAGCTCGGACAAGTTAAATTAAATCTATCTTAATATAGTTATACCAGAGTTATAGCCCTTGGGTTTCTTAAATGTAAGCTATATTTGACTCGTCAAGACAATAGGGCCTTCATTTTCGATATGCTCTTTACTAAACTTTCCTGACCCCCTTCCATTATGTTACCCCTACCATATCTGACACGCCTTCTTCCACTCCACCACGTTGTTATACGAGCCATATTAGTCGGCAGAGCTTTCACACGCCCTCTTCGGGTAGTTTAGACAATTACACTTTTCATCAGGTATGGAACTATAACAAATTGTTGGTATTTCTATGGGTGCGAACTGTGTACCTATTGTTGCAGATTTATAGGGACTTTGACCAGATATTCAGACAGATGCCATCTATGGTAAATAATATATACCATAAAGAACTCCAACTTAACAAAGCTAGTTGTTCTGATGATGTCACTTCCTTTCTCGATTTGCATATCTTAATTGAAAAATGGGGTATATCTTTTTTAACTTGTTCTTCTTTCCAGAGCCAACTTTAATATTCTTAACACTTGTATGACTGAAAAGCTGCTCGAGTAAGGCTACCGTTACCATAACCTACGAAAAACCTTTGCAATCATTTTTTTATTATCGTAACCTTTCTGCATTTGAAATATAATAATCTTATTTAAAAACCCGTCTGCAACATGACTTCTATGGTGAAGTGATTTAAAAGCTTATAATATCCTTGGTCATGATCATTTTCAGACAGTCATTATTAAACTTATTATAACTAGAAGACCATGGTCCGCATATCGAGCCCGATGGTGAAGTAGTCCAAATGTTTAGTTTGACCACCATCAATGTCAGTCCATGTAATATTCCTAGTCCTTATTGATGTTTAATAGCAGTAATGTTTATTTGCATGATAAATAAGTTTCCCAGAATTCTAATGAGGTTTGAGTTTTTAAATGGTTGTTAACATCTCACTTTACTACGGAAGGGGCAAAGAGAAGGTTTGCGCTAAGATAATCCATAAGGAGAAATCCTGCATGTTTCAGAATTGCATAAAAAATGATTTATTCAGCAGTAAGTGTGTTTGAATAAGTGAGTTGAAGTCAGAAACAGAGAAAAAAAAACAGTTTTTCAAAATTTCAATTCAGATTGCTTTTGGCAACTTTTCCTCAACATTTCTCATTTTCTCCCAAAATGTATGTTTTTTTAATTTTTATGAAATTGTTGTGAAAGCTATATTGCAAAATGCGTGGTATAAACGTGTGCTATCCATACTCAGGAAGCAAAACAAAGCCACAAGAGTTTATTTGATGGAGAAATGTTGAGCGGTTGCTGAGATATTGCATTTTTTTATTGCTTTTTTCGTGACAAAATCGACTCGATTTAGTTCATGGGCAAGCGCAGGTAAATGGCAATAATTTCAAGAAAAAGGCATTCGGCATTGTGAAACAAGTCAAAATGGTATTTATTAAGTTGTTGAATTGAATCGACCAGTTTAATTAAAAACATGACACAAAAAAGTCCATTTAGGTTTAATTACACAAAATCAGCCGGATGTGCTCGTCTGGTGCAGTCGAAAATAGTTTTGTATTAAAAAGTGTTAATCTTTTTTTCCTTTCAACCCGATTTTTATTAAAATTCCTATTATCTTTTTACTGTCACTATGTTCTGGGGATGTTATTGATATTTGGAAATGCAGCTTATTATGTTTTTGACAGTTTTAGGTATACATTTGAAAGGTGAAATTTTGCAATTGTAAGGGGCGAAAATAATATTGACCTTTGACCAGATGTTAGTGTACAGCTAAATAGAAGATATTCAAACCCCAATCCCCTTTCCTAGTTAATGTTTAAAAGCAGTCATGTTTATTTGCATGATAAAGTATGTTTACCAGAATTCTAACGGGATTTGTGTTTTTAACAGGCTGTCAACATTCTCAGTTTTCTATGGAAGGAGCACGGAGAACCATTTACGCAGGAACATTGTGGTGAAAATCCTCCAAGAAACACATGTCGTAGCGGAGACCAGACGTGACCTATATTTGGTCTAAAATAGGTCACAGCGATCCGAAATTGTCTACGTGAAGTTAGAGGCATATAAATAACATTCTGGTGGTATTTGGTGAACATTCTGCAAGTAATGAAAAAGTTATAAATAAATGAAAGTCGGACGCACGGACTAACGAAAGAACTGACACACATACACCGGACGACATTATTATAAACAAATCGAGATCGACAATAGGTTACAAGCAAGGTTTTACGCAAGCGTAAAATAGCTGCCGAGAGAAAATAGCATTATTTCTGGGAACAAAGTTTAGCATAATAACAGACCAAGTCACGGGTGTTAAATATAACTGTATTTACTGTACCATTGCTATAACATGTACTACAGTGTCTGTGTCTACTGTATGTAGCATAAGTTTAATGAAGTATTGTATGCAACACGCGCATTGTATCGCATCATCTTAGTAAAATGATCGAGATTTCTCGTTGTCTGATACAAGGCACATCTTCATCTCTGTTTTAATGAAAGTGTTTTTTGTTTCTCTTCTATCGCAACCGATTGTTATGCCAGTTAGCCAGAGCTCTGATTTTGTTTTGCATGATGGCCGTCACCTACTAAACCTTCTGCAAGTGACATTCAACAATATGTAAAAGATCTTGTTAATCATACTTGCTATTGTTTTGCAAGCATTAAAATGCATTTTAAGGCAGCTCGTATAGTCCGATTAAAATCCAAAAAGGTTTTCCAAATTTAAGTTAGAAAAGGCTGGTGAGACACCCTAATCTGCCGTTAATCGGATCCTAATATGATACATATATATGCGAGATGAGAAAGCAAGTAATAGCATCTGTTGTAGGTGACCACTGAGGAAAGAAAACATGTTCTGGTTTATCTGTTTAAAGACAGACTTGGTTATGTCATTTATAAGCTCTGTTACAAACGTGTCATGCTTTAACTTGTTCATGATGGAAAAGATCAGAGTATTTTCATAGGCATCGCCTGATGAATTATTGCAATAACTGAAATTAACAAATAACTGTAACCATAATTATCTGGTTCAGATATCATCCAGTGTGGAAGTTGCAATGTGTTTACAGCACCTACTGCTGTACCTGCATCTTCTTTCACAATCTTATATTTATGCTTGTGAGCTAGTTTATTGGGTACTGATGAGACAACACTAATGAAGTTTATCTCACACACAGAGATGACTAATTTTAAGATTTAAAGTGTAACTGAACAGTACTGCAATTGCGAACTTTTGGTTTATCTTTATGATCGTCATGTGCAATATTCAATGGTCTAAGGCTCGCCTTGCTCAGACTTCAAATAACTGTAAGCCCGGTTTACCATAAGTATGGTAATCACGTGATGAGCATTCCCTGATGCATGCGTTTATTTGCAGTGTCATAATTGCCTCATGGGCACTGGTCCATCTATAGTTTTCAAACAAGTCTCGGATTGTTTTAAGTGCCTCCATTTTAAATACGAAGGTTTCAACGCAAAATGCCATTATGATTTTCACATTGGGTTTCAGGCCAATTTCATTTCTGCTCGGCAACTATATAGTTTCGACGCAGTTAATCCGTTAGCATAAAATGTCTTCGCGTTTAGGTTTTATTTACTTGTTTTGCCTTGTAAATAAGGTTTACCAAGTCAATGTTTTTTAGGGTTTTATAAATATATTTTATAATGAACCGACAGTTTCTGATAAGAAAATTAGTTTAGTACCCGTCAGAAATTCCAAAGGCTGGAGAAAACCTAGAGTCAATCGGAAGTGAAATTTGATTTAAACTTGTAAATCCTTCAACACATTAACCATAGGGTGCCTCTAAATAACTCTTTATTACAATATTAACAAACAAATAATATGTCAAGACAACTGAGTGTACAAATTCAACATATTAATTACTTTCTTACAAACAACTATTAAACAAATTATACTTTTTACTATTTTCAACACAGGTAGCCATTTTGAACTTAAAGTATACCCATATTGTATTTCATGACCCTTTGTCTATCATTTTGCGGACTTTGTTGCGATTTGCCATAATATATGTTGTTAAAACCTGATACATATAGGTTCAGCTGATTATTTATTATATATTTGGCGGCCATTTTGAAAATGGCGGCCATTTTAAAAAATCTGGCGTGGGTCCATAACCATTTTTTTCAGTATGGCATTGTCTAGCTATGTGTAAAGTTTGGTGCTTTTGTCAAACAAGGTACATTTTTTTTCACCAATCTGTCCCACAAGTGAGGGCCAGCTAAAAGTAAAGGATACAGTGAGGGTCAGCAACAAGTAAAGGATACAGTGAGGGCCAGCAACAAGTAAAGGATACAGTGAGGGCCAGCAACAAGTAAAGGATACAGTGAGGGCCAGCAACAAGTAAGGGATACAGTGACGGCCAGCAACAAGTAAAGGATACAGTGAGGGTCAGCAACAAGTAACAAGTAAAGGATACAGTGAGGACCAGCAACAAGTAAAGGATACAGTGAGGGCCAGCAACAAGTAAAGGATACATTAATGGCCAGCAACAAGTAAGGGATAAAGTGAGGGCCAGCGACATGTAAAGGAAACAGTGAGGGCCAGCAACAAGTAAATGATACAGTGAGGGCCAGCAACAAGTAAAGGATAAAGGGCCCACATTATGAACCAGTACTATTATATTATATTAATGGAACAGCTAGACATGTTGGCCATAATATCAGAAATGTTGTTACCAAGAACTTGGGTACAGATTCTCCATCCGGATATACGGTCTGTCCGAGACTGATTAAACTTGAACAACGTATAGTTTGCATTCAACGTACCCGGTTACATAACTGCGTTCTGTGTTCAGTAGTTTATTGCACTGTTATATGTTTTCAACAAATTGATTTTAATTTAATGTCTTGTTATGCAATTTAAAAAAAAAATTCTTAAGTTAGCCATTTAGGGTTCTTTTCTAGCTTGTACGTGATCCCTAAGAAAAACACAAAATGTATACACTATCTAGCTGAATATGTTCAATCTCTACCCGGAGTTCCTTGCATACACTAAAACGTTTTTGTCTTCTTCGAAATTGTCAATGTTTCAAAACGGTCACAAAAATTGTATATTCTTAAATATTTTTGAAATTGTCAGGAGTCGAAGATCATTACCAGTTCTACCTTTTCTGAAAATTTCTTATTTTTTGCGTGAATACACATTTTTCGTGACCGTTTTGAAAGTTGGTACCTGCATTTCACTCTTTCAGAGGCTATTAAAAATGGCGGCGACACAGAAAAACACCCAGCCTAGGGCCAGTCAGCCGCAGGCCGCAAACCCGAATCTCTACCCAGAAGTGTCGTTCCTTGCATACACTTACATCTCTGTCAACGTCTCACCAAATGCCTAGAATCTTGAAAAACGATGGAAATGCAAAATTTCTTGATGACACTAATATTTTTCTGAATTAACTTCATATGAAATGCTTCTATTACAAAGAAAACAATTTTCGGCTTGAATGTTTTAAATGTACAGTAAATTATGCTTAGGTTTATATTACGGTAGAATAAAGTTTTGTACTTTGGAATATCGCTCCGCCGTCAAAACTTTAAAATAGGCACCACCAAATCGTCCCCATAGCGTAACAGTACCGCGATTTGCTTACCAGCACTTTCCAATGTCGCATAGATCTTAACAACCTACTTAAATTAAAGTACTAACCTATATTATATATCAAAATGTGGATAATAAGTCGTGTTTCTTTTAATTGTTTACATGTCAATCAACGGCCGATAGTTGATGGTGTCACGGTGATGAAGTTCTGTTGCTATTTTTATATTTTAGCTATGGTCATGTGACAAATTATCATGTGATCGCAGACTACTTTCTTAGACGTTGACAGAGGTCAGACGTTGACAGAGGTCAATGTAATGGAACGACAACTCTGGGTAGAGATCTGAAATTTGAATGAAACCTCATATCAACATGGTATTATTTTCTGTTTCATCTGTATTTCACACTGCAGATCTATGCTAATGTAAAGAAAACTCAATTTTTCAAAAAATGAAGAAGAAAAATCACTTTTTGTCTTTCTATCTCTAGTTTCGTGGTCTTTCCGGGAATATAATATAGGTGTGAGACCTTATATATGTTTTACTTTGTTTAGATGTTAGAAGGTAGATAATGAAAAGGGAGAAGCAGCAAGAAGTTACGCATTTAAAAATAAGAAGTTAGAAGTAATAATTAAAGAATAAGAATTAAAAAGGAAAGCATCCATACCTGGCTTTCGTTACTGTAAGAATTTGTATACAGTAGCAAATATAATATAAACCGTTTACCTCGCAATTTGAATTTTTAAAATTGCGTTAGTGTTTCAAAATGCATGTATATAGGTTTGTTTCTTGTTTTTTGTTCGTTCGTTGTTAGTTCGTTCGTTCGTTGTTCGAACAACGTTGTTCGTTCGTTGTTCGTTGTTCGTTGGTCGTTCGTAGTTCGTTCGTTCGTCCGTTGTTCGTTGTTCGTTGTTCGTTCGTTGTTCGGTTGTTCGTTCGTTCGTTCGTTCGTTCGTTCGTTCGTTTGGTGTTAACGTCATTATTCAGCACCTGTGAAGCTATGTATGACGATAGATTGTTAGTGGTGGAGGCAGACAACCCACTTATTCCTGGCTAGAACCAGTATTATATACCTCCCTGTTAGTGGTGGAGGCAGACAACCCACTTATTCCTGGCTAGAACCAGTATTGTATACCTCCCTGTTAGTGGTGGAGGCAGACAACCCACTTATTCCTGGCTAGAACCAGTATTGTATACCTCCCTGTTAGTGGTGGAGGCAGACAATCCACTTATTCCTGGCTAGAACCAGTATTGAATACCTCCCTGTTAGTGGTGGAGGCAGACAACCCACTTATTCCTGGCTAGAACCAGTATTGTATACCTCCCTGTTAGTGGTGGAGGCAGACAACCCAGTTATTCCTGGCTAGAACCAGTATTGAATACCTCCCTGTTAGTGGTGGAGGCAGAAAACCCACTTATTCCTGGCTAGAACCAGTATTGTATACCTCCTTGTAAGTGGTGGAGGCAGACAACCCAGTTATCCTGGCTAGAACCAGTATTGTATACCTCCTTGTAAGTGGTGGAGGCAGACAACCCACTTATTCCTGGCTAGAACCAGTAGTGTATACCTCCCTGTTAGTGGTGGAGGCAGACAACCCAGTTATCCTGGCTAGAACCAGTATTGTATACCTCCTTGTAAGTGGTGGAGGCAGACAACCCACTTATTCCTGGCTAGAACCAGTAGTGAATACCTCCCTGTTAGTGGTGGAGGCAGACAACCCACTTATTCCTGGCTAGAACCAGTATTGAATACCTCCCTGTTAGTGGTGGAGGCAGACAACCCACTTATTCCTGGCTAGAACCAGTATTGAATACCTCCCTGTTAGTGGTGGAGGCAGACAACCCACTTATTCCTGGCTAGAACCAGTAGTGAATACCTCCCTGTTAGTGGTGGAGGCAGACAACCCACTTATTCCTGGCTAGAACCAGTATTGTATACCTCCCTGTTAGTGGTGGAGGCAGACAACCCACTTATTCCTGGCTAGAACCAGTAGTGAATACCTCCCTGTTAGTGGTGGAGGCAGACAACCCACTTATTCCTGGCTAGAACCAGTATTGAATACCTCCCTGTTAGTGGTGGAGGCAGACAACCCACTTATTCCTGGCTAGAACCAGTAGTGAATACCTCCCTGTTAGTGGTGGAGGCAGACAACCCACTTATTCCTGGCTAGAACCAGTATTGTATACCTCCTTGTAAGTGGTGGAGGCAGACAACCCACTTATTCCTGGCTAGAACCAGTATTGAATACCTCCCTGTTAGTGGTGTAGGCAGACAACCCACTTATTCCTGGCTAGAACCAGTATTGAATACCTCCCTGTTAGTGGTGGAGGCAGACAACCCACTTATTCCTGGCTAGAACCAGTATTGAATACCTCCCTGTTAGTGGTGGTGGCAGACAACCCACTTATTCCTGGCTAGAACCAGTATTGAATACCTCCCTGTTAGTGGTGGAGGCAGACAACCCACTTATTCCTGGCTAGAACCAGTATTGAATACCTCCCTGTTAGTGGTGGAGGCAGACAACCCAGTTATTCCTGGCTAGAACCAGTATTGAATACCTCCCTGTTAGTGGTGGAGGCAGACAACCCACTTATTCCTGGCTAGAACCAGTATTGTATACCTCCCTGTTAGTGGTGGAGGCAGACAACCCACTTATTCCTGGCTAGAACCAGTATTGTATACCTCCCTGTTAGTGGTGGAGGCAGACAACCCACTTATTCCTGGCTAGAACCAGTATTGTATACCTCCCTGTTAGTGGTGGAGGCAGACAATCCACTTATTCCTGGCTAGAACCAGTATTGAATACCTCCCTGTTAGTGGTGGAGGCAGACAACCCACTTATTCCTGGCTAGAACCAGTATTGTATACCTCCCTGTTAGTGGTGGAGGCAGACAACCCACTTATTCCTGGCTAGAACCAGTATTGAATACCTCCCTGTTAGTGGTGGAGGCAGACAACCCAGTTATCCTGGCTAGAACCAGTATTGGATACCTCCTTGTAAGCGGTGGAGGCAGACAACCCACTTATTCCTGGCTAGAACCAGTATTGTATACCTCCCTGTTAGTGGTGGAGGCAGACAACCCAGTTATCCTGGCTAGAACCAGTAGTGTATACCTCCCTGTTAGTGGTGGAGGCAGACAACCCAGTTATTCCTGGCTAGAACCAGTATTGAATACCTCCCTGTTAGTGGTGGAGGCAGACAACCCACTTATTCCTGGCTAGAACCAGTAGTGTATACCTCCCTGTTAGTGGTGGAGGCAGACAACCCAGTTATCCTGGCTAGAACCAGTATTGTATACCTCCTTGTAAGTGGTGGAGGCAGACAACCCACTTATTCCTGGCTAGAACCAGTAGTGTATACCTCCCTGTTAGTGGTGGAGGCAGACAACCCAGTTATTCCTGGCTAGAACCAGTATTGTATACCTCCCTGTTAGTGGTGGAGGCAGACAACCCACTTATTCCTGGCTAGAACCAGTATTGAATACCTCCCTGTTAGTGGTGGAGGCAGACAACCCAGTTATTCCTGGCTAGAACCAGTATTGTATACCTCCCTGTTAGTGGTGGAGGCAGACAACCCACTTATTCCTGGCTAGAACCAGTATTGAATACCTCCCTGTTAGTGGTGGAGGCAGACAACCCAGTTATTCCTGGCTAGAACCAGTATTGTATACCTCCCTGTTAGTGGTGGAGGCAGACAACCCAGTTATTCCTGGCTAGAACCAGTATTGAATACCTCCCTGTAAGTGGTGGAGGCAGACAACCCACTTATTCCTGGCTAGAACCAGTAGTGTATACCTCCCTGTTAGTGGTGGAGGCAGACAACCCACTTATTCCTGGCTAGAACCAGTATTGAATACCTCCCTGTTAGTGGTGGAGGCAGACAACCCAGTTATTCCTGGCTAGAACCAGTATTGTATACCTCCCTGTTAGTGGTGGAGGCAGACAACCCAGTTATTCCTGGCTAGAACCAGTATTGTATACCTCCCTGTTAGTGGTGGAGGCAGACAACCCACTTATTCCTGGCTAGAACCAGTATTGTATACCTCCCTGTTAGTGGTGGAGGCAGACAACCCACTTATTCCTGGCTAGAACCAGTATTGTATACCTCCCTGTTAGTGGTGGAGGCAGACAACCCACTTATTCCTGGCTAGAACCAGTATTGAATACCTCCCTGTTAGTGGTGGAGGCAGACAACCCACTTATTCCTGGCTAGAACCAGTCTTGTATACCTCCCTGTTAGTGGTGGAGGCAGACAACCCACTTATTCCTGGCTAGAACCAGTATTGAATACCTCCCTGTTAGTGGTGGAGGCAGACAACCGACTTATTCCTGGCTAGAACCAGTATTGTATACCTCCCAGTAAGTGGTGGAGGCAGACAACCCACTTATTCCTGGCTAGAACCAGTATTGAATACCTCCCTGTTAGTGGTGGAGGCAGACAACCCACTTATTCCTGGCTAGAACCAGTAGTGTATACCGCCCTGTTAGTGGTGGAGGCAGACAACCCACTTATTCCTGGCTAGAACCAGTATTGTATACCATGCGTAAGCTCCCAGTGGGAGTCGATCCCCCAGCGGTGAGAGGCGAAAGGGTTTCAAACTCAGCGTGTTTACCATCTCGACCAGAGGGTCTAAACTCAGCGTTTTTGCCATCTCGGCCACCAAGGAGATTACGTACTTTGAAATAAATCTGGAGGTAGTTTTGAAATAACCATTTATAGCAAAGTGAGTTTTTTTATTTTAAATTGCAGATAGACAATAGATAGACACAAAACATTCAAACGTTTCAAATATATTGTGTGTATGGAGGTGGGTGGTGTGGGGGGAGTGGGGAGGGGCGGGAGGAGGGGAGGCGGGTACACCTGAACGTTTCAAATGTGAACGAAATAGAACACTATGATTGTATAGTGTAAGGGTTACTTAAAACGCGTTTTTACCGGTTAAGGCGCGTAATCAACGCAATACTTATCGGTTTGTATTGAAAGAGTTGTGTCCTATTAGCTTTAGAGTTATGTCGGTTTAAATAAGAACGATAACCCCTCTACTCTTATCGCGAGCCATAGTGAATAGCAAAATGGTGTCCCTGATATGGGTGGTTGATGGGTGAGGGAAGCAGGGTGGTAATACATAAACAACGGTTGTAAGTAGTCTCTCTTTATGCTGCAAAGTAAACTCTCTTCCCATGTAACATTTTAGCGCAGTTGTCAAACATTCCGCTAGATGTCATCGTAGTCGTATGTAGAAGTATCATTGCTATTTTTGAGTATGAATTTTATAGATGAGGATACTTTTCTGGATGTTCCCTTACTGATCTTCAGACAATATGTCACTTTCGGCCAATGTGTGACTCACTATGATCTAATGCTGCAGACGACATCGCCCTTCCGGTGAGGCGATCTTAGATGACACATGCTTGTCCGGCGCCACGTCACGAGGTGTTATGGTAACGATATTGGGGAAATTATTAAATTTACATTCATTAACATCAGTCCATACATACTGTAACACGAATTTAAAGGTACACACGCCAATCTTAAAATATTTGTCAATAATTAAAACTAGAACCTCGATTTATAAATCCATTATAATTTTAACTTTAAAGGACACACGGCAATCTTGCAATTTGTATAAAGCATTAAAATTAGCGTCTCGATTTATATTAATCCCATGTCATGCTGAATTTAAACCTATTATATAATTAAATTAAATATTGAATTTTCCTTTTGTCTTCTTATTCTACCATAGGTTTAAATATATTATTGGTGAAATGTAACCATTAGTTAGTAATATGTAAAAGCAGTTCGCAATTACTAATCTTTTAATTTATATTAATTTTTGAACAAATGCGAGTATGTGAAAAACTAACGGGACGCCGCTAGATTTTTAAAAAATCAAGATTGCCGTGTATCCCTTTAAAAATGCGCGCTATTTAAATGATAAGTAAAAAAAAAGGCTTTTTCATATTTTCTTCGCTTTTCTATCTTAGGTTTAGATAATATATTGTTGCAATTTAATCAACAATTAGTAATATGCAAAACCAGTTGTTATCAAGCAGTGCAATTAGCATCTCCGTTTATTAATCCAATATCATTTTGACTTTAATCCTGCTTGCATATAATTAAATACACTTTTCAGTTTTCATTTTAGGTGTATATAAATTATTGGTGCAATATAGTCAACAGTGAGACATATATAAAAACACAATTTGCTTTTTATTATTTTATTATTAAAATTAATGCTAATGATTGGACGAATTGAAGTTATATAGAAACTAAAAAAAATATCGAGATTGTCGAGTGTCCCTTTAAATAAGTATTATAACTGATTCTCAAATACTAACGGGACTTCAAGAAATCAAGATTTGCCTTTTGTCCCTTTAACTAATGAGTATGACTGATTCTCAGATAATATTATGCCAGTCATGTAGACAAATTAACGTGACGCCAAAATATCAAGATTGCCGTGTGTCCTTTTAAAACACAAAAGGTGTATTCGACAGTGATAATTATGCAAAAGGTAACACTTACGAGGCGGGAAGATTGTAGACAGACAGAAGACGATAGATGCATAGATGCTGTCTGTGAAGCGGATGTATATATACAGCAAAATGTAGTATAATATCAACTGATTTTTCTGTTTGTTTTTTGTTTGTTTGTTTAAAGGGACATACGGCAATTTTGATTTGCTTAAAACTCGCGGCGAACCAGTAGGTTTTCTACATAACTTATTAAAATCAATTATTAGAATAGTTCGAATCCTTATACATTACTGTCTGTAAATCTTATTTTTACAATAATATATTTAAATATGCGGTATCTTCATACACATTTCAAGATTGTCGTGTATTCCTTTAAGAATCAAGATTGTCGTGTGTCCTTTTAAGAATCAAGATTGTCGTGTGTCCCTTAGAATCAAGATTGTCGTGTGTTCCTTTAAGAATCAAGATTGTCGTGTGTCCCTTTAAGAATCAAGATTGTCGTGTGTCCCTTTAAAAATCAAGATTGTCGTGTGTCCCTTTAAGAATCAAGATTGTCGTGTGTTCCTTTAAGAATCAAGATTGTCGTGTGTCCCTTTAAAAATCAAGATTGTCGTGTGTCCCTTTAAGATTCAAGATTGTCGTGTGTCCCTTTAAGAATCAAGATTGTCGTGTGTCCCTTTAAGACCACAACACGCTGGGTCTTTATTATGAAATGGCGGATTATTATATAATTATATGGTAACGGACCTACAGTTCCGGTTTCAAACGGTCTTAATGATAGAAACTTACTGCTGTCACTAAATATCAATTACAAATGTCTGTCTTCAAAAATCAGACAATAATGAATAATTAACGCCTCGGTGTGTTTGTGTTGTTTATTCATCAATGTAAATTCATATGGGATGCATAATGCTAGCATGTTTGCATATTATAAAATAAAATAGCAGTGTAGTTAGATCACACAGTGTAGTTAGATCACAGTGTAGTTAGATCACAACACAATAATGTATTATAGCCTTAAAACATCCTATGAATTAATAGTAATGAGTTATGCACCAAAAACTAGCCGAGTCGTCGAGTTTTCCCGACCAAACTATTTCATTAACAATAATTAAATCGATTCTTTTATGGGGATAAGTTTAGTTCAAATGGTACAATAAAATATTTTTCTTCCAGATCGCCAAGAGTCCCTTTAACGTAAAATTCACTGTAGAAGCCGAATTGAAAAAGGAAACTTTGAACTTCATGCTTTTTATTATCAGTAAGCTATATCTCATCAAGTACGAGTATACGAGTATACGTTCCGGAAGACGATTTTTGGATGCTACCGCACTAACTAAAAAAATGGAAAACCCCTTCTATTTATAGAATTCATGCTCGAACATGTTATTTTTTACACCACGTGTTTCTCGCCCATATGTGTTGATGCTGGTGGGGAAAGAGGATTAAACAAGTGTCTGTGAACTTTTGAGTGATAGAAAAAAAAAGTAAGTTCAGTTTTTATTTCTTCTAAATTTAGTTTTCATAGTTTGATAGTAGCACATGTAGATACAATATCTATTTTGGTAAGTCTATAATTATACTCAGTGGTTGACGAAAATGTACGAATTGAAAGTTCTGGTCTGGTCAATTTACCATTTCTGGATAAAAAGCATGCGAATGCAAAAAGAGAAACAGAAAGAAAGATAGAAGAAGAAATGAAGGAGGGAGGGACGGGGGGGGGGGAGGAGGAAGGAAGGAAGGAGGGAAGGAGGGAAGGAGGGAGGGAGGGAAGGAGGGAAGGAGGGAGGGAGGGAGGGAGGGAGGGAGGGAGGGAGAATGCGAAGGGCCAAATGCAAAGGAAGGACAGAAGCCCAAATGCGATGTTCGTGTTCAAATGCGATGTGTTAATAAAGGAAGTAGCATCTTGGAACAAAACTAATTTACAACGTATTTAAAATATTAGCAAATAATTGATTCGGAGAAAAGAAAAAGGTTTTGAAAATGTTTCGCGGTTTTGTAATGTCATACTTTATGAAATCGACGTCAAGGCCATGAACACGTCTGCTTCGAAATTCAATTAAATGGATAAGCGGCAGTCCTAATATCTGTTTAAAACTTCATCACGCATCAAAATACAACAAACGCACACACAAGTTTCTCTTTAATCATTTCGCTAGCGGCGTTCCGGTAGTTTTGAGAAATACTGAAAACAAACATAGTCATAGTTTAAATTGCTAATGATTTTTTTTTCCATATATTAAACTTATCTCATATATTATATATTGCGTGTAAAATTTGAATAATTTAGTTTTGGGTTAGGATTATTTCCCTTTATGGAAGGATACTTTTATTTCGAAACTGACTGCAAATAAATCAAGATTACCGTGTTTCCAATATTAACGACAGGAAAAATAAAACGAGTTATATATCGTTATATAGGCGTCAAAAAGGTATCGTCCAGAGTACTCAAATGCCAAATTGTCGGAACCAATCAGATTTATTCCGTAGTAGTTCCGTATTATATTTTCTTGAAATATCTTAACATTGTATGGTTTATAAAAAAAGCCTTATATAAGGTTCGAACCATGAACCTTCGGTTCAACAGACATAACAAATGCCACAATCTGCATGCAATCTGATTGGTTCAGATAATTTGGCATGTGCGCGATCTCCCTCATATTTGCCCTGCTTTTAATGACAACCAAAGCATTGTGGTGTAGTGGTTATTGCGTCTGCCTTGCATTCGGGAGGTCGTGGGTTCGAGTCCCCTGGCCGCGTCATACCAAAGACTATAAAAATGGAGTAGTCACTTGTAACCCTTGCCTGACGAGCAAATAATGGATAGTGCTACGACTGATTGACCAGTGTCAGAATAATGTGACTGTGGGGTATCATGTCTACTACGGCGCGGTATTCCAGTGTGGCAGCACTATAAAGAAGCCATTGAGTTCGCTGCTTCAAGTAGACATATCATCACATCACAGTGCTGTTCGAGGGACCTATCATTAACAAGCGGTGTTGTTCGAGGGACCTATCATTAACAAGCGGTGTTGTTCGAGGGACCTATCATTAACAAAATAAAATTAAACTTAACACTATTTTGTGGACAATTCGCAGCCCGGCGTCGAAGTTGTCCACTAGTAATCACTTTTTCGGCAATGGCGGCGATTACCGTAAAAAGTAAAAAAAACACAAAGTAAACTTTCGCGAAAGTCGTGAAAACAATACTCGACAAAAGAGCCCTGAATTTAAACAACACACATTTATATTATTACAAAGCTTCGCGCAGCGAAGCCCCAAATTATTCATATTTACGACATTATGTCGACCGCGTTCTTCATCTCCGGAGTTTACCTCGTCCGGCCTGCTTCATATTTTTCAGAACGGCGTATGGTACGCGGATTCAGACTTGCATCAATAAGCGTATAAATGTAAATTTCTTACTTTTTTCTTGTGAGAAGCAGCATGTGACGTCAAGACTTGAGAAGGGGTAACTGGTGCATTGGCGACTGACGTTAAACATGACGTCATGCGATATGTTAAACATGACGTCATGCGATATTGTAAACATGACGTAAACGGTCATGTGCCTGAACATGTGCTAATTGCTTTGGTCAACAATGTTTACTTACCTAATTAATGCATTCTAAAATGAAATAAAAAGTCCGGAGGATCATGCCTCCACGACCCCAACCATCGGCCTATGCTGTCATTTGGGCCTGGCTATGTTACTGTACATGTAGTCCGGAGTAAACTGATGTAATTCGTGAAAAAATTATAATTACAAAGTATTGAGCTTCGCCCGAAGCGAAGCCCCGAACATTAAATAAAACAATAATATTTTGGTAAGCTTCGCGAAGCGAATTCGCGAAGCCCACAGGACATGAATCGTCCTGTTCTTCAGTTTCGTATGTGACAGTTGACATTTTCAATTCGCACGGAGCGAGATCCCGAACATTAAAATAATTCATAGATCACATACTGCCATAAGCTTCGAGAAGCGGAGCCCCAAATCGCTTACAAATACATATGTTATAACAATTTTATGACAGTGTGGTAAACATGGTGAAATGGTGCTGTATATGTATCATTAAAATGTTTAAAGGAATATTTTAAATACCGCTTCATAATTTATAAAGGGGCAACCGCTGAACTTGAAATCCGGTGAACCCGGGGTAAAGCCTCACCATCGCCACTGAGTTTCGTCTTTGTGTTCTTCAGCAAGACGCTTTTCATTAGCCTCGTCCGTCGGATGGGGACGTAAACTGGCAGGTTTTGTATATTGGAGGCTATCCTCCAAGCACGTTATTTTAAAGAACTATATATAAGAATATATTCGTTATAGTATGTCCGGTTCCAGATTCTTGTGTGTGATCTCCTCTCTCGAATAACGAATAATGTGTTGATGAGTCATTAAACAACATTTAATTCATACCTTACAGATTGAATTGGCCTATCCCAAAATAACAAGGGCGAACCAGAGGCTATCATCCCACCCAACACCATCACTCACCTAAAATTCGACAAGCAATGTTAGCCTGTGCTTGTCAGATTTTAAGGGCCTCGCACGGGATCATTATCATAGGATGTAGCAATTAAATGTTTTCAAAATGCACTAGAATTCACATATGTCATTTAGAAAACAAAGAAACTTCGGTAAGAATAAGGGTTTGGGCCTATACACGTATCATTCCCCTCTCTCAGGGGCGGCTCTAAATAATCTATAATGTTTTGATGAGCCGTTAATGGCATTCATATTAAATTCTCTGATAATGATATGCATATTGAATATGACACTCAAAATTAAATTATTAAAACATGAAATTAAAAAAACACTTTAATTTGAAATGAAACAACAGGCCTAGATATATCATATATTTAAATAAAAATTGACAACATATATAAATCATGCATCCAGTTTTATTAAACCAATATAAATAATTGTGAATTTACCACTTCACTGTACTCTCCTTCTCCCCTACTTTGACCCCTGAAATATTAATATTATGTTCAGAATTGTCCAACATTTTTACCAGCAGCTGTGCTGCAATTTCTTTTTTTTTCCTGAACTTGGATGGTTCTTTATTGTCGTATCACGCAATCGACCTCTGCACGTCTTGGCGAATAAATGTCGTCTGCTCCTCGCAGACGTCTGCATATTATTATTAGTGTTATATATCAAATTTTATTATATAACCTATAAATAGACGCGTTTTCATTGGCTAAAAAGTAATTTTTTAGAAAAAATATCTAGCGATATTGACCTGTTTTTAGCTCTACTGATCAGAGATCAGCAGAGCTTATGCCGTGGTGCGGCGTCCGTCGTCCGTCCGTCCGTCCGTCTGTCTGTCCGTCCGTCTGTCCGTCTGTCCGTTAACTTTTATTTGTAGCGACTACTCCTCTGAAACTACTGGATGGATATTCATAAAACTTTACAGAAATGTTGCCCATGAAGTCTAGTTGATCCTAGCAAAAATTCATGTTGATGTGAAATCCAAGATGGCCGCCAAAGCTAAAAATAGATTTTTTAAATTCAAGTTTGTAGCGACTACTTCTTGAAAACTATAAGTGATATTGATATGGGACTTTTTCTAAAATGATCAGCATGACATGATGTTGGTCCTTGTCGAAAATCATTTTGATTTGACGTTAAACATGGCTGCCAGCGGCCATCTTTGTTTACATAGAGTTATATAATGAAAACTTGTAGCGACTACTCCTCTGAAACTACTTGACGGATTTTCATGAAACTTCACAGGAATGTTGCTCTTGATGTCTTAATGATCCTAGCAAAATTTCAGGTCGGCCGGAAATTCAAGATGGCCGCCATGGCTAAAGATAAATTTTCAAAATACAAGTTTGTAGCGACTACTTTTTGAAAACTATATGTGATATTGATATGGGACTTTTTCTAAAATGATCAGCATGACATGATGTTGGTCCTTATCAAAAATCGTTTTGATTCGACGTTAAACGTGGCTGCCAGCGGCCATCTTTGTTCACATAGAGTTATATAGTAAAAACTTGTAGCGACTACTCCTCTGAAACTACTTGGCGGATTTTCATGAAACTTTACAGGAATGTTGCTCTTAATGTCTTATTGATCCTAGCAAAATTTCAGAACGGCTAGAAATTCAAGATGGCTGCCACAGTTAAAAATAGATTTTTAAAAAATAAGTTTGTAGCGACTACTTCTTGAAAACTATAAGTGATATTGATATGGGACTTTTTCTAAAATGATCAGCATGACATGATGTTGGTCCTTGTCGAAAATCGTTTTGATTTGACGTTAAACATGGCTGCCAGCGGCCATCTTTGTTTACATAGAGTTATATAATGAAAACTTGTAGCGACTACTCCTCTGAAACTACTTGACAGATTTTCATGAAACTTCACAGAAATGTTGCTCTTGATGTCTTATTGATCCTAGCAAAATTTCAGGTCGGCCGGAAATTTCAAGATGGCCGCCATGGCTAAAGATAGATTTTCAAAATACAAGTTTGTAGCGACTACTTTTTGAAAACTATAAGTGATATTGATATGGGACTTTTTCTAAAGACATGATGTTGGTCCTTGTCGAAAATCGTTTTGATTCGACGTTAAACATGGCTGCCAGCGGCCATCTTTGTTTACATAGAGTTATATAATGAAAACTTGTAGCGACTACGTTTCTGAAACTACTTGACGGATTTTCATGAAACTTCACACGAATGTTGCTCTTGATGTCTAATTGATCCTAGCAAAATTTCAGGTCGGCCGGAAATTCAAGATGGCCGCCACGGCTAAAAATAGATTTAAAAAAAATAAGTTTGTAGCGACTACTTCTTGAAAACTATAAGAGATATTGATATGGGACTTTTTTTAAAATGATCAGCATGACATGATGTTGGTCCTTGTTGAAAATCGTTTTGATTCGACGTTAAACATGGCTGCCAGTGGCCATCTTTGTTTACATAGAGTTATATAATGAAAACTTGTAGCGACTACTCCTCTGAAACTACTTTACAGATTTTCATGAAACTTCACAGGAATGTTGCTCTTGATGTCTTATTGATCCTAGCAAAATTTCAGGTCGGCCGGAAAATCAAGATGGCCGCCACGGCTAAAAATAGATTTAAAAAAAATAAGATTGTAGCGACGACTTCTTGAAAACTTTAAGCGATATTGATATGGGACTTTTTCTAAAATGATCAGCATGACATGATGGTTATCCGAGTTGAACATTATTTTGATTCAACGTTAAACATGGCTGCCAGTGGCCATCTTTGTTTACATTGAGTTATATAATGAAAACTTGTAGCGACTACTCCTCTGAAAGTACTTGACGGATTTTCATGAAACTTCACAGAAATGTTGCTCTTGATGTCTAATTGATCCTAGCAAAATTTCAGGTCGGCCGGACATTCAAGATGGCCGCCACAGCTAAAAATAGATTTTCAAAAATCAAGTTTGTAGTCACTACTTCCTGAAATCAAAATCAATCAGTAGAGCTTCAAGGTCATTGACCTCTTGTTTTGATATTGACCTGTTTTTTTGATATTGACCTGTTTTATATAATTGTTTTTTTGATATTGACCTGTTTTATATAATTGTAAATTGAGGGTTATATAATAAAACAGTTATGGACTTTTCAGCTGTTATACATGATGTTGATATGTACCAAAAAATCATTATTGACCTCGGCTATCGCCTCGGTCAATAATGATTTTTTTGGTGCATATCACATCATGTATAACAGCTGAAAAGTCCATAATTGTATAATATTACCTTTTCAGAATTATCAAATAATAATAATAATGATGATAATAATAACAACAAATAAATAGATAAAATAATAAAGACTTTATTTTTAAGAGAGAACAAAATCAATTCAATTCAATGAGACCCTCGACAAAATAATGGGATATACGTTTAAAGTGATATTTTCAAACAGAAATGCAAGACTTACTAATAGTCGCTATTTGAACTGAATTGGGGTTTTACGGCGCACCAACACAAGAAAGGTTATATGGCGCCAAACAGGGATGAACATGCCAGACTCATCCTCCATGTACATGTAGATAACAAATAGAGAATGGGCCTTCTAACCTGCAGAACTGCAGAGTTGCTGCAAATTCTATTTCTCCATTTACGATGAAGCCACATTTCCACATTTGCATTTGCAGTGGTTGTATTCTACCCCGGCAACCACACGGGGAGGTCAGTATATGATGATGATAATTAATTAAGTGAAACTTAATTATCATCAAGTGTCGCGTTTATATATTAATGAATATATGATAGTTGTATGATACTTAAAATGTGTTGCTATACTGCAGTATTTAACAACGACGGTATTCACTGCGGGTTCGAATCCCACTGGGGGCTCGACTTGTAAGTGAGGAAGTGCCGATTCTTACGGTTGGCGGGAGGTGTATAGTACTGTTTCTACCCAGGAAATGTGAAAAAGTCTCCACCAAAAAAAATCGACCGTCATATATAACTGTACATGTGTTGAAAAAGACGTAAAACACCATACAAACAAACAAACAAACACTATTCATTACCCAGACTGATGAAACTTCCGTTACATATGTCGACCTGTGAGACGTTATACTTACGTCCGATCATATGACGAACTCGTTGACATATATTATAGGTAACCTTCGAAGTTAAATTTATCATAAGACACCGCCTTTTTGTCGCGTTGACATATATTATAGGTAACCTTCGAAGTTAAATTTAACATATGACACCGCCTTTTTGTCGTTTTATACGTAAGTGTACAATTTGAAGCCACAGTTTGATCGTTATAAAAAAAAGGTATTTGAAAAGTTAAATTTGAAGGTAGAATATGAAATGTTTATTTTGAGGAGTTGGTATGGCCATTGTAAAGTGTAATATTATTATAAGTCGTCATAAACAAGTTAGAAAAGTTAAACTTGAAGGTAGAATATGAAATATTTCTTATTTTGAGAAGTTGGTATGGCCATTGTATATTGTAAGTCAGTTACCTGACCTCGTATCAATAATGACAGTTGCCATTGCTCGTGCTGTAGATGTTTTATTATTTCAGTGTAAGCTTTAAAGGATGAACGTCGTGTTTTTGTTTTTAGAAAATCTTAAATTTTAAAAATGTTTGAAATTGTGATAGAATGTCATATCAATTTAGATTCATTATAGATTTTGAACGAAATCGGGTGGAAAATCATTATATTATATATTCTGTGATGAATTATAGAAATTTCCCAGTTTGAGAAAATCTATAACATATCCCTTCCTCTACTGTGCTATCTCGCCTAGTGTGCAAGATAGCACAGTAGCCAAATGTTATGAACTAAACCATGGACGTCACGATATTACGTCACGAATTGACGTCATGATATTACTCCGCGCTGTCGCCAAAGGAGTGACAGGAGAAGGAATGCTTGTGTCAAAAGACGATTGGAAAGAAATTCATCACAGAATATATATTATATAGTTTAATTAACATTTTTGTCGTGATACGGAAAATAATTCACTCGTGAGAAATATTCTTGCGATATAGAAACTCGTGCGAAAACGCACTCGTTTCTACATCGCAAGAATCTTTCTCACTCGGGAATTATTTCCCGTATCACTTCAACAATGTTACTTAAACTCTATAAATTAACCCTGGTGCGTAGTCTATGATAGCATATATAACTGTGCAGAATTAATTTCTTTGTAAATAAGGCTTTATGTTAAAGGGACACCCGGCAATCTTGATTGTTTTAAAACTCACGGCGTCCCGCTAGTTGTTCAGCATAACTTGCATTTGTTCATTCATTAATATTAATTATAATAATAGTATTAAGTAAATTCTATATGCATATTATTCACATTTTGTTATTATTTCACCAGTAATTAAAACTTATAGTAGAATAAGACGAAGAAGTAAATACATGAAATTGTATTTATTTAAATGTAACCAGGTTAAAAGTAAACATGATCCTGGATATATAAATCGTGACACTTATTTCAAACACTTCAAGATTGCCGTGTGTCCCTTTAAGGTTCGTTAATTATGCTTTGGCCCTTAAAAAATATCATTATTTGTATTTTTATGTTGGTACCCAGTACCCTCTGAATAAGTCTGGTGTACTCCTTTAACTAAATGAAAGTTAACATAATATGTTCATGAGTCAGTTGTAAGTTAGTATTTGCTTGAATATTTTGTATGAGGTCTTTAGAGCATTATCCTTACTGGGCTTGAAACCATTTATGAAAACAGTTACGTGTTTCTGATAACGATCTGTCCTACTCCAATACTGATGTAGCTAACTGTGAGTTGGGTGTGTGGGGGTTTAAAGTGAAACGCGGCAATCTTGATTTAAAAAAAACTCGCAGGTACCGTTAGTTCTTACTGGTCTTTTGTTTGTTTACATAACTTGCATATTTTTTTAAAATCTGTATTAATACTTACTTGAATAAATCAAAGAAAATCGTTTTAGCATATTGCTATCTCAGTGTCCATTATATTGCAGCAATTCATAATTTTGATAAATTGACCAATCAGTGACCAGACATTTGACACACCTCTAAATTCTGGTAGGTGATAGACTCGGTCTTTATCGTAGATGTTCAACCAAGTTTACTGTTAAAATTAAGGTATTTACAGTGTGATTGATTTAAACCCCTGCATATTTCATGCAAATTTATGCAAAATATGTATCTTTCAAAATCGAATCTTGAACAGTATCTTCTTTTTACTGCGCCAAAGATTTTTATTTTTTACTATAGAACCTAGTTTTAAAGCTAACTTAGAATAACGAAGAATGATCATTGAAAATCCCAAATGTTATTACCTTTTATTTAGGTACGGGATTGAAATATATATATATTAAAGATTGCTGTGTTCCTATAAAGAATTAAATGTTACCACGGGTATGACAAAACTTTCCTTTTAATTCAAAACCATATGATGGAATGCATCAAGTGGTCAAAAGAAAGTCGTGCATAGTTTTGAAAACTATTTAAGGTCATTAACTGTTCACATTTTTGAGGAAGATAAAATTTGGGAATTACCTCAGACGAACGTTTGTCACAGCGCATATAAATATTGTAACTGGGCGGTGCCGTAACACTAGTCTCTCTCTTGTGGGCGATTAGTTTCACTGATAAAATAGTACGCAATACTACTGTTTAATGCAAACATTCAGTGGCCATGCACATAGCGCTACATGCACTAAAGCCAATTAAAGGGACACACGGCGAATCTCGATAGTTTTTCTTCATAATTTGCATTTTTAAAATCAATAATATAAATTATTAGAATAGTTCAAAGCAAATTGTTTTTGCATATTACTGTTTATTATATTTCATCAATAATACATTAAAATCTATGGAACAATATCAAATAAAAATTGAAACCCCAAAAGTATATTTAAAGGGACACTGTCCGTAAGTAAGCATATTGAGCATAACCAAATAACTGGCTGACTTTTATTCAGTGAAATGTATACATGAAAACATGAGGACAGACCCTAAGAAGTATGTAGGAATACATTCGTGAGTTTGAAAAAAAAAAAGTTTTAATTATTATATGTAAATAAAGTTGGACCCACTATATTTACCTTTTCTGCGATCACGTGACTGCCATTAGCGCATTAGGTTTTCACCATAGTATGTATTGCGTAATATGTATAGCCCGCTTAGCTCAGTCGGGAGCGTTGTCGACCACTTTATCCTCACGCACACTTTTATTACTGCGAGTGTAATTTTAGTTTGGGCTGCGAGTTCAAACGCACGAAGCGGATTTACTTTTTTTTTGTACCGCGATTGTATTCCGTCAAACAATCTTGCTTTTAATTAGTAAATATTCAATAATGTTTAGTGTGTAATGTTTGCGAACATAATTAGTGTGTGTTTTATAAGCTGGATTAATAAATCGAGATGCAAATTGTAATGCTTGATAAAATATTCAGATTGCCGTGTGTCCCTTTAAGAAAGAAACAGAATGAATATTGACAATAAATTATGTTTTCTTTAATAATTAAAAGAGTTGATGCACTATTTTCAAACAAAGAGTTATTTAAAAGGGCTCTGCAAAACTTGAAAAAGGCTGAACGAATTATCAAAATGCCATGACAAATGAAGCTGATATGACCTATTGAAAATTTGCAAGGAAACATAAATGTAGGCGACCATCTTGGAATGATGACGACATCGCGCCTTTTTTTACCATACATGGCATATTGACAAAATGCCTTTTAAAGCAAAGAAAATCATTGCAAATGAAAAACAAGAATACAATTCATACATTTCACATCTGTATATTTATTTGTTATCAGTTTGCAGTGGTTTTCTTTGCTTTAAAATATATTTTGTCCATATGTCATATAAGGTGAAAAGACGCGATGACGTCATCGTTCCAAGAATGGCCGCCTTCATTTTATATTCTTTGCAAATTTTCAACAGGTCATATTTCCTTTATTTTTCATGGCATTTTGATCATTCTTTCAGCTTTTTTCAAGTTTTTCATAATCAGAGCCTTTTATAAATAACTCTTGTTTGAAAATAGTGCATCAACCCCTTTAAGCATATTATCTGAGAATAAAGAGATTTTTTGTAACAGCATTACATTACATCCATGTCATTCACGTAAATGACAGTATGAATATAATTGCTGAGTCTTTTTCTTTTTTAATAATGTTACTTGTAAGGCAAAGTAATTAAGTATTCGGTTGGTAAGTGCCAATACGAACGGTGACGTTTTAAATAACGGTCATAAATATACGACATTTGTTAGCTTGGAGTTAATTGGATGAGTTTGCATCGATCTTGTTGTTTCTAGAGTAGTCCAAGAGATATTTTAGGTTTACCCACATTGAAATAAAATAAATCTGACATTCACCTGATTTATTTGTTTTATTTAGACAATCTTTTATTTTATACTGATTGCTAAACACCGACCATATACGGTTTTATTTCCATGATTCAATCCTCTATTCCATTGAGAGGTATTAAGGTATGTTTGTCAAAAACCTGCATTAACATAGTCTTTACAAAAAAATATTAAAAAAATGCAAAAAAGTTACACTCTTCGTAAAGGATTTTTTTTTATATATACTGAAAGCGTAAAAAAACGCGACACGGGAATTTCCGCTATATATTGTATATACTGCACACTTAATTCCATATATATTCCAAGGAAATCCCAAGATGTTTTGTAAAAAGTTGCAGTTAGTTAGAGAAAGGACACAACTGTGATGTTGTAGACGTTTTAATCACAGTACATGTTGTAACAATAAATTCATAAATGTTGAAGTTCCTCTTTGAAAAATTGAGCCATTTCAGTACTGTATTTAACGTAAAGAGTTTGCAAAACTTTGCATCCTAAGTTAGCGCCAAACGCGTACTCTGTCAATAATGTAACTTTGCAGGAATACTATTTTCTGTGTTACGTGTTGTTTTTCTTACGTAGCCATGTACCATTCGAATAACAGCGGAAATTCCCCTGTCGCGTTTCTTTTTCCTTTCAGTATACATACATTATGTGAACGACGACATTCAAAGCTTGAACATTTCTATGTTTCATAAACTTTAAAAGTTACAATTCTGTTAAAGGTACTAAACATTAAACGAACACAATACATGTCAACGTTAAAGGTACTAAACATTAAACGAACACCATGCATTTCAACGTTAGCGGTAGCATCCTCCGCTAAAGGTAACAATCATCTCTTAAGTTAAAGGGACACACCGCAATCAGGAATTAAAGTGTGTGTGTGTGTAGTTCTAAGCTGTATAGGCCCTCCGCCTTTTAACAAATAGGACGTCCTGAAGGTACAGTAAAGTCTGGACTGTTTCAGGAATTAAAAGTAGCACGTCGATCGTTTAATCCGGTATCGTTTTTGACTTTAAACAGTGAAGTAATAAGCAGTGAATGGTGACCACTAATGGAGATACAGCGCGGCTGACTGAAATCTCGATTTTTAAACCTGCTTGCATACAATCTCATTAAAATCAGACCCTTTATCACGCTACTAGATAGCGGAGAGTATATCCTAATTACGCGTTGATACTCTCCGCTATCTAGTAGCGTGATAAAGCGTCTGATTTTAATGAGATTGGCTTGCATATACCTAAATAAAAGTTAATACAAGTTAGACTCCTTTTTTTTTTTCTTTTTTTTTTACCACGTGTTTAAAATATAGTATTGGCGCAATACAATCAACAGTTACTATAAGTAATATGCATAAAAACAATACAATCAACAGTTACTATTAGTAATATGCATAAAAACAATACAATCAACAGTTACTATAAGTAATATGCATAAAAACAATTTGCTTGAAACATTCAAATAATTCTTAATAATTACATATAAATATCAAAATTATGAAGAAAAACCTAGAATAGGACTGTATATGAGACAGTTGGTTACATTATATTTTCAGCAAATGTAAGGCTATAGTGGTGGAGGCAGACACCCTCTTATTCTTGTGTAGAACCAGTACTGTATACCTCTCGCCATCTTATTCCTGGGTAGAACCAGTACTATAGACCTCCCGAATTCTTACTTATTCCTGGGTAGAACCAGTACTGTATACCTCCCGACATATTACTTATTCCTGGGTAGAACCAGTACTGTAGACCTCCCCCCATCTTATTCTTGGGTAGAACCAGTACTATAGACCTCCAGACATCTTACTTATTCCTGGGTAGAACCAGTACTGTAGACCTCCCACCATCTTATTCTTGGGTAGAACCAGTACTGTATACCTCCCGACATCTTACTTATTCCTGGGTAGAACCAGTACTGTATACCTCCCGACATCTTATTCCTGGGTAGAACCAGTACTATAGACCTCCCGCCATCTTATTCCTGGGTATAACCAGTACTATAGACCTCCAGACATCTTACTTATTCCTGGGTAGAACCAGTACTATAGACCTCCCGACATCTTATTCCTGGGTAGAACCAGTACTGTATACCTCCCGCCATCTTATTCCTGGGTAGAACCAGTACTATAGACCTCCCGACATCTTACTTATTCCTGGGTAGAACCAGTACTATAGACCTCCCGCCATCTTATTTCTGGGTAGAACCAGTACTATAGACCTCCAGACATCTTACTTATTCCTGGTAGAACCAGTACTATAGACCTCCCGACATCTTACTTATTCCTGGGTAGAACAGTACTATAGTCCTCCCGCCATCTTATTCCTGGGTAGAACCAGTACTATAGACCTCCAGACATCTTACTTATTCCTGGGTAGAACCAGTACTATAGACCTCCCGACATCTTACTTATTCCTGGGTAGAACCAGTACTATAGACCTCCCGCCATCTTACTTATTCCTGGGTAGAACCAATACCTCCCGACATCTTACTTATTCCTGGGTAGAACCAGTACTATAGACCTCCGGACAAGGCGAACATCCGTACTCTCTATATAAGTTAACAGCCCCCTATATATGACACGGAACATCTGTTTAAAAAAAAAAGGTATAATATTTATGTATACATTGTATGATCACATGGGCTTACTAATTTTGAAATAAAGTGCTTCTTATGAATCGGAATCCTCTGCTTGTGAAAACACAAAATAAAATATGCGATAAGCACAACAAGACATCCTACCGATGGAGGGGGTGGGGGTGGGGGAGACATAAACATGATAGTCATTTATCACTTTGATTGAATTTTAATACGTGCGGTGAATTGGGGTATGAAAAGCTCTGAACAGCTTTACTGTTATATACACATGTCCATATATGTGTGACCAAAGTTGTTACTTTTAACGTTAATGTTGTTACTTAAAAGGACACACGGTAACCTTGATTTTGCAAAAATAAAAAATAAAATCGCCGCGACTCGGTGAGCGATATCTGGTGACACGGATGTCTTCTTTTCTTGGTACATGTACAGTTTATGATAGGTAATACAAGGTTATCATTTGTATGATTGTTTTCCTCCAATATACCAATCAACAAGCTACCTGTGGTTAAACTAAATATGCATGGTAAATCCTGTATAATCGACCAGTTCACGTTTTCGAGGAATGGAGAGATGGGATCCCAAAAAAAGTGACATTTTTTTGGCACACGAGCTGGGGCACAATCTGGGACATATTATAGCACGTTCTATATTAATATTATACACAAAGTGTCACTGAAAAAATAGTAATGAACAGTTGAGCCAGATTCATGTACTGAAACTAAAATTAATGTGAATTTTAAATTTAAAGTTATTTGGGGAAAAAAATCCATAATTTTTTTTATCGAAATTACAGTTAATTAATGCAATTTAACATGTTAAAATTTACTGTATCCAAAAAGTTTCCTTCAAACTTCCACCCATCTTGAAGGCCTTGATATATATAGTACTCATCTGTTCTTTTTATGGGACAATGCCAAGCCCAGGCATGGTCAGCTATTTACAGTTTAAAATTAAAAAAAAACAAAAATAAAATAATAATAATAATCTGCGCCTCAAATTGTTTTCCCGTCAAAAAGACGTGTATCCTTTAGAGCACTCGACCAAATGAATTGTTTCATTTTTAGCTCTACTGATCAGAGATCAGCAGAGCTTATGCCGTGGTGCGGCGTCCGTCGTCCGTCTGTCTGTCCGTCTGTCCGTCCGTCTGTCTGTCCGTAAACTTTTTTTTGTAGCGACTACTCCTCTGAAACTACTGAATGGATTTTCATGAAACTTTACAGAAATGTTGCCCATGAAGTCTAGTTGATCCTAGCAAAAATTCATGTAGATGTGAAATCCAAGATGGCCGCCAAATCTAAAAATAGGTTTTTAAAAAACAAGTTTGTAGCGACTACTTCTTGAAAACTCTAAGGGATATTGATATGGGACTTTTTCTAAAATGATCAGCATGACATGATGTTGATCCTTGTCGAAAATCGTTTTGATTCGACGTTAAACATGGCTGCCAGCGGCCATCTTTGTTCACATAGAGTTATATAATGAAAACTTGTAGCGACTACTCCTCTGAAACTACTAGACAGATTTTCATGAAACTTCACAGGAATGTTGCTCTTGATGTCTAATTGATCCTAGCAAAATTTCAGGTCGGCTGGAAATTCAAGATGGCCGCCACGGCTAAAAATAGATTTTTGAAAAATAAGTTTGTAGCGACTACTTCTTGAAAACTATAAGAGATATTGATATGGGACTTTTTCTAAAATGATCAGCATGACATGGTGTTGGTCCTTGTCGAAAATCGTTTTGATTCGACGTTAAACATGGCTGCCAGCGGCCATCTTTGTTTACATAGAGTTATATAATGAAAACTTGTAGCGACTACTCCTCTGAAACTACTAGACAGATTTTCATGAAACTTCACAGGAATGTTGCTCTTGATGTCTAATTGATCCTAGCAAAATTTCAGGTCGGCTGGAAATTCAAGATGGCCGCCAGGCTAAAAATAGATTTTTGAAAAATAAGTTTGTAGCGACTACTTCTTGAAAACTATAAGAGATATTGATATGGGACTTTTTCTAAAATGATCAGCATGACATGGTGTTGGTCCTTGTCGAAAATCATTTTGATTCGACGTTAAACATGGCTGCCAGCGGCCATCTTTGTTTACATAGAGTTATATAATGAAAACTTGTAGCGACTACTCCTCTGAAACTACTTGACGGATTTTCATGAAACTTCACAGGAATGTTGCTCTTAATGTCTAATTGATGCTAGAAAAATTTCAGGTCGGCCGGAAATTCAAGATGGCCGCCACGGCTAAAAATAGATTTTTAAAAAATAAGTTTGTAGCGACTTCTTCTTGAAAACTATAAGAGATATTGATATGGGACTTTTTCTAAAATGATCAGCATGACATAGTGTTGGTCCTTGTCGAAAATCGTTTTGATTCGACGTAAAACATGGCTGCCAGCGGCCGTCTTTGTTTACATAGAGTTATATAATGAAAACTTGTAGCGACTACTCCTCTGAAACTACTTGACGGATTGTCATGAAACTTCACAGGAATGTTGCTCTTGATGTCTAATTGATCCTAGAAAAATTTCAGGTCGGCCGGAAATTCAAGATGGCCGCCACGGCTAAAAATAGATTTTTAAAAAATAAGTTTGTAGCGACTACTTCTTGAAAACTATAAAAGATATTGATATGGGACTTTTTCTAAAATGATCAGCATGACATGATGGTAATCCGAGTTGAACATTATTTTGATTCGACGTTAAACATGGCTGCCAGTGGCCATCTTTGTTTACATAGAGTTATATAATGAAAACTTGTAGCGACTACTCCTGAAACTACTTGACGGATTTTCATGAAACTTCACACGAATGTTGCTCTTGATGTCTAATTGATACTAGCAAAATGTCAGGTCGGCCAGAAATTCAAGATGGCCGCCATGGCTAAAAATAGATTTTCAAAATACAAGTTTGTAGCGACTACTTCTTGAAAACTATAAGTGATATTGATATGGGACTTTTTCTAAAATGATCAGCATGACATGATGTTGGTCCTTGTCAAAAATCGTTTTGATTCGATGTTAAACATGGCTGTCAGCGGCCATCTTTGTTTACATAAGAGTTATATAATGAAAACTTGTAGCGACTACTCCACTGAAACTACTTGACGGATTTTCATGAAACTTCACAGGAATGTTGCTCTTGATGTCTAATTGATCTTAGCAAAATTTCAGATCGGCCAGAAATTCAAGATGGCCACCACAGCTAAAAATAGATTTTAAAAAAAAAAGTTTGTAGCGACTACTTCTTGAAAACTATAAGTGATATTGATATGGGTCTTTTTCTAAAATGATCGGCATGACATGGTGGTTATTCGAGTCGAACATTATTTTGATTCGACGTTAAACATGGCTGCCAGTGGCCATCTTTGTTTACATAGAGTTATATCATGAAAACTTGTAGCGACTACTCCTCTGAAACTACTTGACGGATTTTCATGAAACTTCACACGAATGTTGCTCTTGATGTCTAATTGATCTTAGCAAAATTCAGGTCGGCCGGAAATTCAAGATGGCCGCCATGGCTAAAAATAGATTTTTAAAATATAAGTTTGTAGCGACTACTTCTTGAAAACTATAAAAGATATTGATATGGGACTTTTTCTAAAATGATCAGTATAACATGATGGTTATCCGAGATGAATATTATTTTGATTCAATGTTAAACATGGCTGTCAGTGGCCATCTTTGTTTACATAGAGTTATATAATGAAAACTTGTAGCGACTACTCCTCTGAAACTACTTGACAGATTTTCATGAAACTTCACAGGAATGTTGCTCTTGATGTCTTATTGATCCTAGCAAAACTTCAGGTCGGCCGGAAATTCAAGGTGGCCGCCACGGCTAAAAATAGATTTTCAAAAAACAAGTTTGTAGCGACTACTTCCTGAAATCAAAATCAATCAGTAGAGCTTCAAGGTCATTGACCTCTTGTTATAATTAACTTATTGTAATGTGCGTGTATGTTTTATGATGCAATTCTAAATGGTCTGTGACAAACATTTCTTTTTGTTTCTTATAATTAACATAATCCGCTTTAGAATCCTGTTTTACGGTGAGATGGACACTTTCTATTAAAGGGACGTCTTGATTTGTGTACTGTTTTAATGAGAGATGGACACTTTCTATTAAAGGGACGTCTTGATTTGTGTAAAACTCACGGCATTCCGTTAGTTTTTCTACATTTTCTATATTATTTTTTTAGAAAATAAAGTCGAAAGAAAATTGTTTAGCATATTACTAAATGCTGGGTGTATACTGCACCAATAATATATTTAAAACCTATGGTAGAATAAGAAAAACAAACTTACACTTTTGTTGTTTAATTATATGAACGCGAGTTTAATTTCAAAATGATGTCGGATATATATTTAAATCGAGGTGACAATATTAATTGAATTGAATTGAAAGTCTTTATTTATCGAGGGTGACCCAATTAGTTTATACTAATCTTCCTTGGGGCCCTCTTAATGTTTGATAAAACTTCAAAATTGCCGAGAGTTATGTCCGTATGTATGTCGGTATGTGTTGTTTATGTAATAGTTCACGATTATGTATACTATTGACCTCATGCATAGATAAACTAGATATATACCACAGATATGGAAAACCCGATTTGAGAAAACAGTGGGCGCGGATATTCTGTTTTCTCTTTCTAAATATAACTCATTG
Source organism: Cyrtodaria siliqua (assembly GCA_037043455.1). Lineage (NCBI taxonomy): Eukaryota > Metazoa > Mollusca > Bivalvia > Adapedonta > Hiatellidae > Cyrtodaria > Cyrtodaria siliqua. The sequence goes on along the minus strand of JAWPHD010001934.1, from coordinate 86,540 downwards.
TAACACACTCATCATAAATCATACATAATATAAATTCGTGTTTGTATAATTATCACGTTTTGTTTAAATATGTTTACTCAACGTTACTAACAAGCGCTTTCGAGGAAAATTAACTGACATTATAATTTGCTTATATATAGAGTATCTAACCTAAGGAATCCCATAAATTGCAAGGACTGTCTAATAATTGGGACATAACGATTCGTCTTCCACGTATCGAGGAAGATTAAACAATGCAATAGTCTAGATCATCTGCGACGCTTGCTTGTTTTTCAGAACAGTTCTCCTTAACAAAGTCTGACTTTGCCGAGATTCTGGTATCGTTTCTGATTGTCTGAGACAGAAACACTTGATATCCAAGGTATACAGAAAGGCAGAAAGACACTTAATTTATAAATAAAGAAAGACTAAAACTTTATGATTATATTATATAACTAAATGTGGATGGTCAGAAATACTTCAATAAAAAAAAATACGGTCACGTGCTTCCGGTTTCAAGTGTTCCTGCACAAACGGTCAAGACGTTTATATTTACAATCAAGCGTCGAAGATGATGAAAGACTTACAATACAAGCGTATTCATTATTTCAAATTTTAACTAATATTTATGCCACAAATCGACTAATCTGAATCATAAGGAAATATGCCACTCCCTTGTCATTTTAAGTAGTTTTATGATAATTATTTGATAGAATATGTAATATTGCTTATCATATGTCCCTTAGTCCCAAAATATACTTTAACGTGTATAAACCTTAGCTTCATAGTATTTCTTTTCTTTTTTGTTTTTGTGACCTTTACAGCTGTATTTGTCGACATTTCCCACTGGCGTTCGATTAGTGCTGTGAGGCGGCCATAATACGTATCCCCGCGATATCTACTTTAAATACTGATCGATCATTTGGGAGCATTGAGCCCAAGTCGCTATGGCTTTAAAGTGCTGGAGGGGAGGGTGGGTAGAGAGAGGGGGTGGGGTCTAAGAGGTGTTGTAACTTACAACAGACTCAATAAAACAAGTCTGCTACTTTCTTCTTTTGCTTTCGCATGATCCCCTTACTGTATTTGTTGTCATTACGTGAATGACATGGATTTAAATTGTTAACAACTTGCTCGTACCACCCAGATACAGTCATATGTATATGGGTTGTGACAAGTGTCGTCTGCATAGAAAATCCCAAATTATATCTTCCTCAAAAACATGAATTATTGTTCGATATGTTGCAAAACATTTATTTTAGATATATGATTTAAGTGAACCGCGTCTTACTTGAGATATGTTTGTTTAAAAATCAATCATCAAGTATAGCTTTCGAGGAAAATAAAATGACATGATATACAATGCAAAGGACAGACGAACGTAATTTGCATAATAGTGTATTTTAAGGAATCCCATGATTATACAAGGCTTTTCCAACGTTTTGGCACATAACGATTCCTCCGTCTACTTATCTATTGGCGGAGACGGTATAAGGAAGGTAAACAAATAATATGTGTTCTTGATATCGTTGTATTCAACAGTAATCCGACTCATTTGAAGTATATCATTTACGGCGTTAATGACAATTTAAAAAATATGCTACTTCCTGTATTGTAAAGGAGTGTAGACAGTATTAGAAAGGAGTAGACAGTTTATATGTCTGACTAAGCCACAGTTTAATTATTTTTAATTGTTCTCATATACATTTACCCCACCCCACTCCCACCATCCCATCCCATCCCCCACCCCACCTCTACCCCACCACAACATCGCCCACTACAACTAGCCCACCCCCAGTAGTCGGTTAGTTTGTTTAAATGGCAGCCCTGGGGTCTAACTTGTTCCAGCGCCAGGGGTCATATGTTTTACATAGATCGTTTTGAAGTAATATAATATAATATGCAAAGTCATTTTTATCCCCACAATATGATACGTTAAGACATTTATAAAATCACTTACAACTGGAAATGTTCTTAATAATCATGTAAATGCAATTTTAAATCTGGTTTGTGTATTAAAGAGACATCCAGCAAAGTATGTCTGCTTACACATTTTAACGCAATAAAATCAACCAAATGTAACAAAAGTATTTCATTTATTCTTTCTATTTTGCTATTTATTCATTTATTAACGTGTTCTTTTTCCCTTCATTCAATCATGGAAAAAATCGTTGGGGAAAAGGGGCAAGCTTGTCACGTGTTCGTGTTATGGGGGAGAATACTATGTAGCAGCATCAGCATTTTATCATTATCATATCATCAACATCGTCATGACCAATAGCAATAGGAACATCGTCACTGTGTCACTTTCAACATAATCGGTATCATCGGTATCATCATCATCATCAGCAGCAGCAGCAGCAGCATCTTATCATCAACATCGTCATGATCAGCAACAATAGGAACATCGTCATTGTGTCACTATTATCAACATCATCGATAGCATTCTTATCATCATCAGCAGCGGCAGAAGCAGCGTATCATCAACATCGTCAATCAACATCATCATCAGCAGCAGCAGCAGCAGCAGCAGCAGCAGCAGCAGCAGCAACGTATCATCAGCATCGTCATGATCAGCGGCAGTATCAAGATCGTCACCGTGTCACTATCATCGTCAACATCATCATCATCAGAAGCAGCAGCAGCAGCAGCAACATCGTATCATCAATCATGATCAGCAGAAGTAGCAACATCGTTACTGTGTCACTATCATCAACATCATCATCATCAGAAGCAGCAGCAGCAGCAGCAGCAACATCGTATCATCAATCATGATCAGCAGAAGTAGCAACATCGTTACTGTGTCACTATCATCAACATCATCATCATCAGAAGCAGCAGCAGCAGCAGCAGCAACATCGTATCATCAATCATGATCAGCAGAAGTAGCAACATCGTTACTGTGTCACTATCATCAACATCATCATCAGCAGCAGCAGCAGCATCATCATCATCAGCAGCAGCAGCAGCTGCAACATCGCGCAATACAGTACAGTACGTATGTACGAGTACATATATAACTATTTACCACGCGGGTTACTTCCTCTTATGAAATATATGAACTAACGTTTATTGGTAATTCACTATTGGTGTGTCTGGTGCAGTGTCGAGTGTCTGTGTTTTTGTTGGCCATTTTTTTTTTCTTCAAAGAGGACAGATATTTGATCTATGGTATTGTTTTGAATACATTATGTTAAAACAATCAATTTCGAAGTATGATTTATGAGTCATGTATATTCTTTAAAAGGTGATTACAAATTATAGAAGCGTTTTAATATAATAAGCGTTTAAAACTGATTACTCATTGTCTCGTAGGTGTAAGGTAAATACGAAGGTAATACTCATTGTCTCGTAGGTGTAAGGTAAATACGAAGGTAATACTCATTGTCTCGTAGGTGTAAGGTAAATACGAAGGTAATACTCATTGTCTCGTAGGTGTAAGTCAAATACGAAGGTAATACTCATTGTCTCGTAGGTGTAAGGTAAATACGAAGGTAATACTCATTGTCTCGTAGGTGTAAGTCAAATACGAAGGTAATACTCATTGTCTCGTAGGTGTAAGGTAAATACGAAGGTAATACTCATTGTCTCGTAGGTGTAAGTCAAATACGAAGGTAATACTCATTGTCTCGTAGGTGTAAGGTAAATACGAAGGTAATACTCATTGTCTCGTAGGTGTAAGGTAAATACGAAGGTAATACTCATTGTCTCGTAGGTGTAAGGTAAATACGAAGGTAATACTCATTGTCTCGTAGGTGTAAGTCAAATACGAAGGTATTACTCATTGTCTCGTAGGTGTAAGGTAAATACGAAGGTAATACTCATTGTCTCGTAAGTGTAAGATAAATACGAAGGTAATACTCATTGTCTCGTAGGTGTAAGGTAAATACGAAGGTAATACGAATATTAGTTATTTATTTTATAAAATAAAGTGGACAGAGATTGATCCGACTTCTGTTTTATACAATATAACAAAGCTTGCATCTTATATTTCGATGTTACTTTATACAGTTATTTCTACGCCCTCATGACATACGGCATACTTGTTGTGTTTTTTAACTCGCAGTTTCGCGTTGTTGTTTTTTCTATATAACTTTAATACATATTTCAAGGTTCACACAGCCTTAAAAAGTCCTTAAATTTCAGAAGTAGCCTTTAAAAGTCCTTAAATCCACTCCAGCCTTAAAAAGTCCTTAAATTCTGACTAATATCATTAAAGGTCCTGGAATTTCATAATCAGTCGATTAATTATACAAGAGGAATAATATTTGACGTAGTTTAAAAAGAATCGGCAAAAAATAAAAATCGCCGATAATGTTATGAGTTAAACCGGGCCTTAAAAATGGGTTACTAGAGCCTTAAAAGTCCTTAAATTTCATAATGATAATTCTGTATGAACCATGTATAATTTGCAAATCATTATTAATAAACTTTTTTTAATAGTTCTAAAAACTAATTTATTTTGAACTTCAAAGCAAATTGTTATTGCTTTTTGCATGCTTTTCTTTTTTTTTTCATCACCAGTTATTATGTTAAACCTGTGAAAAAATAAAAACAACAAAATAATAATAATGAAAATTTCCAAGTGGTATTACCTTTTAATTAAATATTGATTAGCAGGTAAAAAGTGAAAATGATACTGGATTAATAAACACTTCAAGATGGACGCGTGTCCCTTTAAAATCGGTATCGGAAATTTACCTAACGACGGTATATAACAACACATGGTATTCTAAAGTCTGATGCAAGCATTATCGAACTTTTTATTTATACCAGGGAATAAGTACGTGTATACTTGTTTATACAGTAGTTGTGTACTTATCAAGGCGCTTTTTTCTAGACGAATCTAACATTTATTTCATCATATATTTTAAATGGAGTGATCAATCGGGCGTAAAATGCTTAAGTTTGCCCTGGGGCGTAACCTTGGACATATTTACTGTGCAAAGGATGTGTTTTAGGAGCATGCTTTATGTTTAAACGGATTGTTTTAAAGTGACACACGGCAATCTACAAGAATTAACGTTTCTATTTCTTTATCCATTATCATTTGACTTTAAACCTGCTTACATGTAATTAATTATTTGTTTTGAGTTTCATTGTTTAGTCTTATTCTACCATAGGTTTAAATGTATTATCGGTGCAATATAATCACAGTTAATAATATGCAAAAGCAATGTGCTTTATACTGTGGTTATAATTAATATTAATGCTTGGACAAATGCAAGTTAAAAAAAAAAAACTAACGGAACGCCGTGATTTTTTATTTAAAAAAAATCAAGATTGCCATATGTCCCTTTAATTCGGACCCCTAGACACCCTCGATAAGATCTGACGTACCCATGGTTAGATAAGTCGCCGACAGCTAACCAAGGTACGTCTGCTTTTCCTTTGTATAAATCGCAAAAAGGTAACATGTCTACCTACCTGTCTTTTTTACATTTTCTTCGTCATGTATTTTTTAATGCGCAGTTTTTTTAAACAAAAACGCGTTTAAAATTAGTTTTCTGTCTGCTAAATCGATCAGTTGAAAAAGATTATCCGGTCACGATGAACAGAAGTAAACACTACCTTTGCCAAATAAGGTAGTGTAGTACTATAAAACGTTTTTTGCGCATTACAGTTTTACAATTTTCTGCGCGTGCGCAGACCGTGTGACGATTTGTAATGTACCCGATTATGGCGCGTGTCTATATATACAAAACCATAAGTACTCGTTTGTAAGGACTAATATAGAATATTTCACAACAAACTGTCAGACGGGAATGTCTGTACGAATGATCGCGAAGAGAAATTTAGAGGTAAAAATTATTATTTTATGACATTCTAAAATACAATGTGACTTGTATTAATTAATGAGTTAAATAAAAATAATATGAAAATAACAGCCATATATTATAATGTAATTATCCATCGCTATACATAAACCGAGAAAAAAACAATTAGTGTTATGACTAGTTTTACCTTTTCTTATTACAGTAAATATACAAATTAATAATAAAAGTTACATTTTTGGTCGAATGTCTTTATAGAACAAACCCTTGTTTAGTCAAGTACTGAAATTACCTCATGATCAAACTCATTGCTAATCATTATTATCATCAGTATCAGCAGCAACAACAACAACAGCAACTGTAGCATCAGCTGCATTTTTTTATCATGGTCATTTTGGACCATTTTCAAAAACATCATGATCATTGTTATAATCGTCATCATCGTTATCATCGGCAGCAGCAGCATCAGCGACAGTATTATATAATCATGATCATCATCATCATCATCAGCAGCAGCAGCAGCAGTATTATATAATCATGATCAGCAGCAGCAGCAGCATTATATAATCATCATCATCATCAGCAGCAGCAGCAGCAGCAGTATTATATAATCATCATCAGCAGCAGCATTATATAATCATCATCATCATCATCAGCAGCAGCAGCAGCAGCAGCAGTCTTATATAATCATGATCAGCAGCAGCAGCAGTATTATATAATCATCATCATCAGCAGCAGCACCAGCAGCAGCAGCAGCAGCAGCAGCAGCAGTATTATATAATCATCATCATCAGCAGCAGCAGCAGCAGTATTATATAATCATGATCAGCAGCAGCAGCAGTATTATATAATCATCATCAGCAGCAGCAGCAGCAGCAGCAGCAGCAGCAGCAGCAGCAGCAGCAAGAGAAGCAGTAGTATTTGTATCATTATCATTTCGTGATCCTTATCATAATATCATTGTCAACTTCATAATCATTATTATCGGCATGATTATCCTCATCATCAACAGCAGCAACGAATGTAGCAGTAGCTTCGTCATCATAATCGTTGTCGTAATCATCAGTATCGTCGGCATCGCTATCGGCATCATCATCATCATCATCATCATCATCATATGTAGACAATCGTCATCATCATCAGCAGCAGCATCCATCATCATCACCAACACTACTAAAACCATCCCAAGTATCATTACTATCAGCATATCTTTTCACCACGCTCCCGAAACATTTTTTAATATAGAATATATACAACAAAGGTTTGAATCGATTCGCCATTTTAACCAGGTTTAATCCTCCTTGTAAACCTGTCATAACGTTGTGTTGCGCAGTAAGCTCTGACCCCTTGACCCCGAAATGGGGTCAGTAGGTATGACCCAATAAATGACTAATGCGTAGATAGATAATGCACTCATATATATTCGTTTCAAGGACGTCTTTGTGGTTTTTCAGAGGTCATTTGTGTGAGACGTAATAAAATCAAAACTGGGATTTAGAGCGCGGTGAACTTTTTTTTTAGCGACAGAATACGAAATATACGTAGACATTCACATAGGCCATGGCATAACGATTAATTATATAGTTGTAGACGTCTGGGTTAAGTAATAACTCATAACGTATTTAAAATATTTAAAAAAAAAAAAAAGACAATAAAACATGTAGGGGTTACTATTTTTTTTTTCATATGCTACCTTAACATATGAGCTGCTGTCTTTACTCTGGGATAGAGGCAAGAGATTAGCTAATAACTATATTTCTTGTATATGTAAGTGGGCTCGAATTTGCTATGTAGGGTTCTTTTCATAAAATATTTATCTTGAAATCTTGGAACGGCACTTTTCTTCGAAATTAGGGCATGCGTTTTGAGGAATCCTACTCTCAGTGATAGTGATTATTTGTTATGTTTAGTATTAGACACGTAGACATACATAGCAACGGTTCCGTGCCCGTAGTAGTTAACTCAAAACAACATCTGCAGTGCGAATGAAATCAATCAACTAAACTAAATTATTTCTTAATTCAGGCAACAAAGTGCGGTTGTAGTAGACCCATCAATCTTTAGCCCAGTTCCACTTTTATCTCGGCGTTCGGCGATATATGACCTTGTTTTAGTGCTCCTGTGGGTTTGTAAACAGACGAACTCGGCTGTCTGAAAACAGCAGACGAACGTGTTTGATGGTATACAATGTGAGTCATAGTCACCTTAAATAAAAGTAATGTACCTCCATCAAAGTGTATGCTAATTAGACGAATAAACCGCAGATTCTGACGTTACGCGACTTGATTTAACCTCCCCGAGCTACTCCGAAACCTTTCTGTTCACCGGGGCGCATATATCTTGACAACTTTTGATTGAAAGGTTTATTGAAACAGACGATACAATATGGGAAAACCCCATCTCTTAGCCAAATAGAAATAGAAATGACGTCAGACATAAAACGAGATTTGTATTTTGCCCTGAGCCGATTATAATTTATCCAGTTTTTCGTCTTTAGTCCAGCGTTTATTAATTCCATACTTATTCTAATAGTTATCATAATCATAGTCTGAGACAACACACGCGGCACAGGGTAGACTCACAGGAACATTTCGAGTGAGAAAAATCCCAGGTCGTCTGCAACCTCGTAATGATCGCTCATACCACTGCCAGCGTTAATGATATTCAATCATGAGCATGGATACACAAATCAGATTCTTTAACAGTTCGTTCGACGCGTGTTGCTGAGGCTGGCATCTGGGTCATATCGCTACTAGAGGGCGCTAGTTTTAATAGCTTAAAGTTGGCGCTAAAATCTAATATCGTCTGTGATATTTGACCGCTTTGTTTTTGTTCGAACCTTTTTTGTTGAAAACGATATATTGATAACCCAGCTAGCGCAAAATAAGTTTAGTGCAAAGTTATATATTTTGCATGTTTAATTGTTTAATTGACCTCATTAACCTGTGCTCAAGATACTTTTGTTGAGTACACCTTGTACTAAATTGTATTATTTTAATACGTCATGAAAAATCCTCCAGAAAATATCATAGCAGTACCTTTTTTTATGTAATACATTCCACAAAGTGTAGAACGTTTTACGGGTGAATCAGGGTTTGATTCCGGAGAGGGAGCATGGCAAACGGCTACCACATCCAAGGAAGGCAGCAGGCGCGCAATTTGCTCCATAGTAGCTGTTTATTTACGTCTGGTTATCACTCACTGATAAAATAGATCGCTATATTGAACACTATAATGCGTAACCTATCGCCTTTCAACCCTGATATTATATATTAGTGTCATTGGGCCTCCAGTTTTATTCGTAGATTTGTATGTCACTATTTGCATAAACACACTGTTTCTAAGTCTTCGATATAATTATAGATATACACCAGCAACCATTCAGCGCACAATTCACAGGCCCATCACATATACATACGAAACCTGAATTCTAATTGGTTCATGAATATTAAGTACAGCGTTAACTCCGCCCACCACACGTGTGTCTAATTGGTCGCAAGCCAGTATTTTAACAAGTAAGAACTTGATTTTAAATTTAAACGAACTGTCAACATTGCCACATGCAGTTATTATTTAGGTTTTGGTCATATTAACATCTGTGTACAAAAAAGAAATGGAATGAAAAAACACATAAATTCACGAATTGTTCGTCTGCGCCAATTATTAGTTGAAGACTGCTCTTCTGTACAGTTATGAATCACATCTTCTAGACGTGGTATATAGATAGATACATTGCATCACATGCAAACATCGGTGATAACTATTAAGAGAAAAAAAAGGATTAATTAAACAGTTTCTGGAATAAATCGGCACATTGAATGAAAGTAAGTCTAGTTTATATTAACTTTGCTAATTATTGTTCAGCTCGTTTGCACTGCCCTACATCGAGGATCCATGTACTTTAGTTTGCGGTTGGCAGTTTGTACAATTACTAGGTGCTTACGGTAACCTGGATGAATCATATCCCATGGATAACTTATACGATGAATGTTTGATAATTTATTGATCTTTATGGATGAAATTGACGCGCAGTAGCCCTCAACTTATTGTACGTTTAGAATGAAAAAGAAAAAGAAAAAGAAACATGAATATTTATAAATACATATTAAAAAAAATTAGCAAATATTGCTGCATCTCGCTGACATAATTCGATTCTCCGCGTCACTACGTAAGTACATCGCCACATTCTGCGGTTTGTTCCTTTTGCGTCCATTATGTTGCAACCTGTGGTTGTTATTACATCACTGGTCCATTGCTGTAACTTGCAACAATCTGTATAAATATATAAAAACAATTTCGTATTATTTGGCGCCATATAAACGCTCTCTAAATAACGTATATCGCACACAATACTTGACGGGTTTAGCGCGATTCCTTCTGCAGACGACATGCATCGTAACGCGCCGAGATGCTATTTTAAATGTTCCGCACTCCTTTTGCAAAGAATAAATCAAATGCTATTTTTTTCAAATTGACATCCTTCACAATAAATTAAAACCAATCAGAAATAAATCAAACCAATTTCCGAAAGAACGTTTAATTTTGCATTTATCTCAACAATAGCGTATTTCATTATATTTTTGCGAACTTTAGCCTACTTAGTTACTGAACTCGATCATATTTACGACACATGATGCGGTTACAACTTTGCGGCTTACAATATTTCCCTTTTTATCATGCCATCAAATTCATATTAAAATGGTCTTTGTTTAGTGCAAAGTTATATATTTAATTTTGCAACTACTTGCAAAATCTGGCAATGGAAACGACACATTTTATTCAAACATTAGGACTTTCATTAAATCTTCACATTAATTTTATGTTTTCTGAAAACCATGTGCGTTTGTTTTGGTCGATCAGCTGATATCGGGAAAATGCTCGTACTACAGCGAACTGTGTATTATTTTTATCAGCCGTTTTATTGCGCAATTTCCATGCGTGCATCGATTTTCTCTTTATTATCGCGGTTAGACAATGTACGATAGTTGTTGGCGATGTAGTACGAAGAATGGATAATGACTATCGATTAACCAGATAAATGTCAATTTCGATTACGGAAAAAATAAATTTATAAATAAATTTTGAGATCGACTATCGTCTTTAGCCAACCTTTTTAAGTGACGCATTTATCTGTGTGTAATTGTTGCAACGCGTTGTTTTTTTGCCTGAAACCAACACTCACAATAAAACAAATGCAATAATAACGCTTCTCGTTAATTGTATGTTTATAAGACATGTTGGGGCCATTTTGAAACCGCAAAACTACATGTATTGTCACTATGACAACACCGCTCTTTTGTCTACATGAATATTTAGATTATTCTTCATTATTACAAATGTATCTTTCTTTTCCTTTAAGCTATGTTTCCATGTTAAATTGTGTTGTTTTTGAAAAATAATTCATATTCAGGCGTCGTGATTGTTATGGAATAAACGAATTTAGCATGTTCGAAGAGGCTCAGGGCCGAATATGCATCTTGTTACGATACGAAGCAGTGGGTTCGAACCGTTTCGTTCTTTGTCTTTTCGGACTCACGAATTTGTTTCTTCAGATAATTCCATTTTGAACAGTTTTCAGCATTTGATCACTGAGCAAAACACATTACACCTGCACTGGTGAACTTATAATATTTTAGAATTCCTCGGTAGATGCAATAAATTGCATTTACCTGTTTAATTTGATTTCATGTCAAAATGCCAAGCAGTAACTAAATGATTCATATATCTAGATAATGTTCTCAATTTAACAAATACGCACGTACGCACGCTCGCACATACGCACACAATTACACATGCATACACAAAGACATGACACATGTATGTTTGCAAAACATTTTGTTTCTATTAATCGAATATTTAAAACAAAACAACAAAACCGCACAAACTGTCAATTTACCTCTGTCAATGTGTCACGATTTATTCATCATTAAATATCCCAACACGAAGGCGAGCAAATATTTATCTCTAGTCAATATCTGATTGTTAAGGACACTACGCCCTGTAGAATCGCTGTGTCATACATACATCACCAAGTTACTAACCTTACATAAAGAAGGAATAATAATAACATGTTTTTATATAGTTTTTCCAATTATTCTCTCTAAATAATAATTAAAAACAACATTGCTCTGGCAAAAACAACTTGAAAATCGATTTACCCGGTAATACTACAGCTCTGTCTCATCCTCATTTACTGATTGACACAGTGTCCAAGCGGTCAGTACCCTGGTCAATCCTGTAGTACTTCTATATATAAGAGGACAATATAAGTATTATTGAATAACCGTAATAACGCGGTGTTTCGTTGCGGACGAGGTTCAAAGACCTTAATATTGGCTAACTTGGCTACATATATCGGAATAATTGGATACACAGTGATCTTAATAGTCAGTTCAGCGTGTGTGCAAAACATGTAAATAAGGCGTATATTTTGGATGTTATCCGAAAAAAATCACAGTTTTTGAATGGACATTCGTTTTTATATAAGTGGCGCTGTTATATGGAAACTAGTCACATACAATATAATCAGTGGAAGCAGTAATATAAGATACTTTTATGAATAAAATAGTTCATACACAGGTGAATATGTTGTTATTTGCTGGAGAAAATGTTTTATGACTAACGTGGTAAATCTGAAATTGGGATAAAAACGTAAAATGTGACACAATAGTTAGCATAATTTCATAAACACGTGATTGCTGGGATTCGATGCAATTTGGAATTATTATTTTTTTATTATTGTAGTCTGTTATAATTCTTTTAGAATGACATAGTTAAAATTATGTAATGTTTTATTTGCAATCAAGAGACTTTAAAAAACTATACAACCTATGTAGATTTTAAGAATAATACGATACTGAGGTATATTATAACTGTATAGTCATATAAAAGGATTGAAAGAAAATATTATAGTGATTTTTTCCTACTGGAAAACAAATACATTGTGATAAAAAAAATGACCTAAAGGCAGCAAATAAAAAAGTCGTATAAAGAGAATTTAAGTCGCTAAATACTAATAGTAACGTCTAAACAAGGAGCTTATAATTAATAACACATTTCGTAATGTTTTGTTTTTCGTTTCGGCAAGGGACACATGGTATTATGATAATTACAACCTCTAGTTACCACCATATATTAATTTCGTTTTTCTTTCCATTTGCTATTAATGACTTAAACTCGTCTTTGGCGTGTGTATCCCAGTTATATGCGAATTGTAAATCATTTGACTGTTTATTGAGTAGTTAAAGTACTCATTTCTTGAAGTCGCATTTGTTGTATGTAAGCCAGTTATATGTTGAAGTGTATAGATATTGACTGCATTTTTAAATATGTATGTATACTCTCCTATGCATGGAGAACATAAAGATCTACTTTTATTGTTTTACAATTAACTTTTAAATATAACTTTTAAATTAAATCATGGTATATTTATTATATTTTCAGAAAAATGGATTCTACCCTTTCTAGCATAGACCTTGACTCGAGCTTACAGCACGAAATCAACGACCCGAGCCTGCAGAACGCCATCAGAGAGGCAAAAAACACGAAGACTATCACGCCGCTGGTAAAGCAGGAGCTGAAGTACACGATACTAAGCAGGCGGAGTCGGGCTGGCAAGGGTGAAATAGTTCTGCTTGAAGATAAACCCGCCATCAAACAAGTAAACATGAATTTATACATGAATATACTTTATATGTTCACACTAGCTACTTTAGTTTCGTTCAACTGTAAGAATAATTACAAGATTTCCCCCTCACCCACCCCTCCCCACCACCACCTCAACCCCCTCCCTCACCTGCGGGGCTCCGTAGTAAACTGCACCGAAATTTCGTGGGGTTTTGATTTTTTGGCGAAAACCGTTTTCAGCCATATGCTATCGCTCATAGACCGGATACATCGTTTTAGCGCACCACACGGATGTTACCATATTTTTCAAGACCATACCTATTTTACTGAACGGTATCTCAGTCCGATTTGTCTAGATTTTTGCGACGCGTATAATGTTTTGTATTTGAAACAAGCGTCGCAGATTATCAAGACTATTGCTCAGTAGTAAAACATCATAGCAAGCTGGCTCAGCTGAGAGATCTATAACATATAACAAGAATCACTTGGCCATTAACAATCATAAGTATTCATACAATCTTTAATCTTAACTCCATTTGCTTGTTTCCGCCATTGAGTAATGATTAATAATAGCATAATGTGTATAATCATACATAAAATATGATATCAATGAATTACCTGCAGCTCTTCTGTACTTTACTCGATTTCATTTATTTTTAATCAAATTTGTTTCAGAAGGTTGGCTTTTTTTATATACTGTTCGGGTTTTTAAAAAAGGAACACACTATTTATTTTTATTTATTTTTGCAGGAACTGACAGAAGAGGAACGAAAGAAGAAACTAAGACGGAAAGATCAGAATAGGCGAGCTGCTCAGAGGTGTCGGGAGAAGAAGAAGAATAACTCCGAGAAGGTGATCACGGTAAGAGCATTGCATTTTCCTATTAGATCACATAAAAATAGATAGTAGTTTTTAATATTACTTAAACGTTTGGATTATTAAAATAAACAAAACAGACTGAAATAAAATCACAATGAAGAAAAACTTTAAATAAATAGATATATAGATAAATAATAATAAAGTGATACTAATTATACTATTTTCCCATATTATGCAATGCGTTTTAACTCGGTCAATACCCATATTGATAATTTATTTGAAGACTTAAATACATTTTTGCTTTAAAATCATAATAACTTACTTCGCAGTTGTTTAATTCAGCACGTGTATTTATGGACAGAAGCAATGAGTGATGGACTCATTTTAAAGTGTTTAAAGTTTGAATTTGATTAATTTTAGTGATTCTTTTAACACTGTTTCCAATGCGTAAATGGCCTGTTCCGCCACTCTTGACCATTAATTATATCATTATGTGTTATAATACCACCTCGATGTTACAAACTTGCCTCTGGCAGCCAATATATTTTTGACAACAAATCCATCAAGGTATTGACAGGCGTGCTCTTTATGTTTCAATTAATCCAATACCAGTCAAAACCTGTTAAGTTTCAAACTTTTATCTCTTTGACAGGATTATATCGTCGAAAAGAACAAAACTGAAGCTCTACAAAAAGAAATCGAAGAGTTAAAGAAAGAAAAAGAACAACTTCAGCGTACGCTCGATGATCATACGTGCATGTACCCTGTGACGCCAAACCAGACGCCATCGTACGACGATCGGACGTCATTCACTTTCCCGCCTTTCAATGCATGTCCAACGCCGTGTACATTCGTAAACCAGTTTGACGAGGTGTTTTCCGGAGTATCCCATTACATGTACCCGGCAGCACCGGATATGATGTCACAGAAGCTTCATCTTCCGCCGTCGTGCACAATCACATCTGCGGAACTACCAGAGCTAGATATTCCGGAAGACTTCCAAGTCTACCAACCGTGTTCGCCGGAAATGCTCGGTAGACAATCGATATCGGATTATCACGACATTGACCATGACTACATGGAGGAAGATATTGATATATTCCTTTGACTATTAAGTATTACATGTATAAGTATATACTAGATAATGAGACCAACATTTACACTGTGTCCTGTTGGATAACGTGTGGTCGGTCCTTACAAAATCTGATGCCAAGTCGGAGGAAATCTCAGCTCTTCTCAAACGGTATGTTAAGTTTCCACTGTTTAAACGCAGACAAGATGGCTGACATTGTTCGTATTGATCAATTCGGATAAACATGTACTATATTTAACAGATATAATGACATAACTATAATCAGTTTGTCACTCTGCCAAAACTGAAAGCAACCGGAAGTGCGAACGAGCTTGATTCGTTTAATTGAGGTAGGACACGTTCTTGTTCTTAGAGGAGTAAGATCTTGGGGAGTAAGATCTGATTTAAAAATCACGTGGTCAATGAACGCTGGCTTCGATTGATGAACAGTATTATATGTGTTCGCTCTCGGACGAGAGTAATCAGTTTTCGATACATGATCTCGAATTAATCACTCATGATTTAAAAATATAGTTATATGATTTAATCACGTAATTTAATGTCATTCTTAATTTTGTTGGGAGTGAAATTCTCGCATTATAAGTTTGTATAATATTGATGTAGCAGTAGCCGCTTAGAACCATTATTGTATATGCATATTCTCACTAAATCAACGCCATGTACACATACCTCCTTTGTGACAAACTTATTGTAGAGATTTTAAAAACAGTCTGAAATTGATTGTTGATATAATATGCACCATATTTATATAAATTTTGCCCATATGCTGCATACGTGCACGCTTCCTTTTTGTTTTTTTAAGTAAGACTATAGGAATCAACAAGTAAACGTTTAGCATATAAACACTTTCACAGACTAAGCTTGTTGCGCGAATATTTGGACGCCTATATATAAAGGGACACACGACAATCTTGAATCAGTTATCAAACATTAAAATGAACTCTTCGATTTATTAATGTAGGATCATTTTGGCTTTACATCTTTAAATAAAAGGTAATAAAGTGTGAAATTTTCTATTTTCCTTTGCTTTTCTACCATATGTTTAAATATCTTTGTTGCGATATAATCAACAATTAGTAATATGCAAAAAGTGCAAAAAGGATTTGCATAGTATGCAAGTTGCGTAGAAAATGTAATTGAAGCACATCAAAGCTTGCTGTGTGTCCCTTTAAGTTACATATATGTTCCATATTGATAACGGAAATGATCATGCTTGTGTAGCTTGTCTACATAGTGTATATACAGATGGCTGACACAGTTCACATTTATGGCCGACATAAAGCATAAACTCATAAAAAAGGCAATATTATTCTATATAAAAGTATTTCAACAATTTAAATTTTGGACACACTTTTGTGTATTTTGTGAAATTAGCAACATATACCCACAACACTACCAGGTTGAATTTCAAAACTCAAATTATATGCTGTGGAATGTTGGTTTATGTTTGGCTATTATATTCGTACACACGGAATTCGTTTCTTTCCAATTTAGACTAGTAACACATGGACTGGCACAAGTATATATTATTTCATATCGTATTATCATCTCCAGGGTTCATGATTGTCAAAACCCTATCATCTCATAGTTAGACTCTTTTTTGAAAGAGATTGGCCGATCAACTTCTCTTTTTGGGCCATTCAACTTCTCGTTGATCATTTATTTACCCCACACATTAAATATTGCATAAAATGCACCGTTTTAGTAGATCACATGTTAAATCACATAGAAACCCAATTCTGACAAAAATTGTCATAATCTGGGGGGAAAATAGATTGCTCAACTTTTTACATGGATCTCAGTGGATGCAACCTACATCCGTTTGTTTCTATATCCATTTGTTCAACACTTCAGTTGTTCAGCACGAGTATATAAGTACGTCATGTCAATATTAAAATATGTTAGTTTTCCTTGTATGGAAAGATATCAACCCAACATTAAACGAGTCCTGCATATATGGTGTGTATAGTTATCGTTCAGTAAACAATGATGTATATATTTGCCAATTAGTTGTAAAGTCGTACATATTGACATGTATATTCTGAAAAGTGCTATTGTTCACAAATGATAAAAAACATGTGCGTGAAGTACCTGACAATTAGTTTAGTTTTATTCGCTGACTAAATACAAAGTGCGATACCATAGTTTGTATATAACATATTCATTATGGCATTATATTTTAAAAACTGGGTTGTACATTGTATCATTCTAAATTGTGTTAATTGGTAGAAATTAAAGTTTTGTTGTACATATTGTTTTTCTAGTCTTTGTTTAATTACATGATTTATTTCAATTGTTCAGACTATTTTTCGTCTGCAAATGTGACCCATCGTCATCCATAATATTTGTCAGATTAAAGCAGTATATGCAAGTGTGTTGATCAGGGATTTACTGATGATGTTTCGTGTAGGTCCTGATTTAAGTAATAAGTATTAAATCGCAGGAAATACCATGTCAGCAATCGTACAATTTCATTCATCATTCATTCTATTTTCAAGTGAAATTTTAAAGGGACACATCGCATTTCAGCCATTTAAATTAGCTCATTGACTTAAAAACAAATCTGTATATTTTTTACTTAAACTCGTCATACCTTTTTAATAAATGGTTATACAATTTTTAGATTTTGGATTTTTTTTATTGTTTTTTTTCCCCCCGTTTTTTTCTTCGTTGATCTACCTTAGTTTTAAATATATTATTTGCGTAACAATATACTCAGCAATCATTCATGCGCAAAAACAATTTGTTTTATTAATAATGATTTTGCAAAAGGTCTAGTTATATAGAAAACTAACAGGACACTGCGAGTTATGAAAAAATCAAGATTGCCAAGTGTCCCTTTAATTATCCAGTTTTAATAAATGTATGTAAATGAGAATGGGCACGGGTCGTGTTCATGACCATCACAACTTTATATTTCTGCTGTATGATAGTCATGATTTCCCACATAGAACATGATCGACAAATCGTGCATGCAGCTTGTTACTAAGTATAGACGCATACTTCCTATTCAGCAACTTTACACTTATAATGATCTTGAACAATCATGCGAAATACAGTTTTATCCGGTGAAAGTATTTCCTGATTTTATGTTGCGTGCATCCGCGGAATTTTTAAAATTCATATTAATACCATTCAGGTTTTGTCTGCAAACAAGAAATTATCGTCTGTTAATATACCGGCTAACCGAAGAGGTGGATTTTTTGTTATTTTAATAAAGTGCTTAATTATTTTTGATAGAACTGTTCTTGACATTCATTTATTTGGTGGGCGAAACTGTCATGTCTGTTTGTTTGTTTCAGAATGTTTTCTTTTAAAAGGTTATATCCGGTTTTTCTAGGAAAAAATCTTTAAAGGGGATATATCCGACTTTATCTAGAAATATCTAGAAAAATCTAAAATTAAAAAATTAAACCCAGTCATGGTAAGAAATGTCGTAACAATCAAATATGGTGTTAGCTACGGGTTGTTACGGGTAGCATAGCAACGGGTTGTTCAGTTCTAAAATTTGAAATCACCATAGATTTAGATTAAGAATGAAATTATGTATACATGCTTAACTTAACCCTGGTGCGTAACCTAAAATAGCACATATTACTTTGCAGAATGAATTCTTTTGTAAATAAATAGTAATGTTTAGGTTCATTGATTATATGTTTTGACCCTTTAGAGTAAACAATATGAATATTGTCGGACCCGCTAGACCCACTTCGAAAAGCCTGAAGTAGCCACTTTAAGCAGAAAGTACAATTGTATCTCGAATGAAAATATGGTGACGAAACACAATTACAATTTCCATCGTGTTCGACAAAACCAAACGGGTTTTGTGGTCGAATCTCCTTTATTGCCTGTGATTGTATATTTTGTTTCAAAACTGTTTATGTTTACCTGTTTGATTGAATGATGATATTATATTAATTGTTTGTTTAAATACGAACCACTGGTGGAACAAATAAAATATGAAACAATGTAAAAACTCTTCTTTATATTTGTATTTAATCAGAAATCACCATAAGGTCAGTTTTCAATTAACATCAAGGAGGATGGCCTGTCCCAATGGCTATCATGGCGAGCTCGAAACCGGACGACCCGGCCAAACTGAGTGTCGTCGGTGAGTTTTTGGGCAAGACACTTACGTGTCCCGTGTATCTGAGAGTATCCGAGCACGTTAAAGAACCTTAGGAATCTGTTTGTTACCGTAAGAGTAAGGCATATTCCTATATATCATTCCCCTCTCTCTGGGGCGGCTCTAAATAACATATTCTGTGTTCATGAGCCGTTAAACAATATTCAGCATACAACATCAACACACATGGACGTTATTGTGCGACACAACAAACTCATTAATCTGAAAAGATGCGTTTACAATAATGTGCGTTCAATCTGAATAGTTTTTTTCCCGCATCAAGGTCCACAGGTCGCCTCTTATAACAGTATATCCGTAATTAAGTATTAATTTTAATGAACAATTAAAGTCAACAAACCACACCTTTCACTGTCGTCTGCAGTGTTTCGGATTGTGCACTAAATGGTCATTGAAGTCAATGAAAAGTTCAGGAAGTCAAAGGACCGGTCATCCTAGGTCGTCTGGCTAATCAGGAAGTCAAAGGACCGGTCATCCTAGGTCGTCTGGCTAATCATCGATATCCAATTAAGTATATACAGACAAATGTCGGCCAGTTCTTCGTGCATATACACACTGTAACGTCGTCTCCATTCACTACGGCTGTAGATTGTCAACTCTCGATCAAAAGAGAACACTACATGCATGACATGCGTTAACACCACAGTCTGCGAATGTCACACAAAGTGTTAAATTAACCATATTTCTTTCCAATAAACTTAGTCTGCCACAGTTCGGGCTGACTTTATTATCCCATGGTACACAGACAGTCATTTGTTCAGCCACCTATACAATTTATGTCTATTTGTTTTGGAATTATAATGTTTAAAACACGGCCGCGTCATAGCTATATCGTTTTGACAAATCTTAACCCAACTTCAGCGGGAACTCGGATCGTCCATCGAAATACCATACAAAAGCGCCATCAAAACCGGAAGCAATATATTCGGAACTTTGACTTACTAATTATTAATGTTATTTGTAAAATGAGCATATTTTATTAAAACGTACTTGCAATGCGACCGCGTGATCTATCTATGGTTGAATATGGACGCCTTTAACCCCATACGTTATAGCGTGTCACAATCATAGAATTCGGTCAGATAATCTAAATCTGAAGTTTTAATACGCAATAACCCTATACGAAACTTAATGCATTTTGATGAATGTTTCAAGTGCAACATAGGGCAAGTGCAACATAGGGCATTGCCTTGGTCAGCTGTTAAATCGATAACAATGTCTCAGGTCAAATGCAGGTGTATCAGATATAACAATCAGATAAAAGTATGCACTTTATACACACCATCACGACAGATCCAAAATGTGAGATTAGGGAATGGGCGCACATTTTGAAAATGTCCCCACCTCGCTTCCACCCCCCCCCCCCCCCCCCCCCCCCCACCTCCCCTACCACACACACACAACCCAACCCACCCACCCCCTTCACCGTCACCTGACTCATACACTGCAATGTGTTTAGTCCAGTTAAAAGGGACACGCGGCAATTTCATTATTAGCTCTACTAATCAGAGATCAGCAGAAGAGCTTATGCCGTGGTGCGGTGTCCGTCGTCCGTCCGTCTGTCCGTCCGTAAACTTATTTTTGTAGCGACTACTGCTCTGGATTTTCATGAAACTTTACAGAAATGTTGCCCATGAAGTCTAGTGTTTCCTAGCAAAAAAGCATGTTGATGTGAAATCCAAGATGGCCGCCAAATCTAAAAATAGATTTCTAAAAAACAAGTTTGTAGCGACTACTTCTTGAAAACTCTAAGTGATATTGATATGGGACTTTTTCTAAAAAGATCAACATGACATGTTGTTGGTCCTTGTCGAAAATCATTTTGATTCGATGTTAAACATGGCTCCCAGCGGCCATCTTTGTTTATATAGAATTATTTAGTAAAGACTTGTATCGACTACTCCTCTGAAACTACTCGACGGATTCCCATAAAATTTCACAGGAATGTTGCTCTTGATGGGCGCCACAGCTAAAAATATATTTTCAAAAAACAAGTTTGTAGCGAGTACTTCTTGAAAACTATAAGTGATATTGATATGGGACTTTTTCTAAAATGATCAGTATGACATGATGTTGATCCTGTCAAAAATTATTTTGATTTGACGTTAAACATGGCCGCCAGCGGCCATCTTTGTTTACACAGAGTTATATAATGAGTTATATAATGAAAAGTTGTAGCGACTACTCCTCTGAAACTACTTGACGGATTTTCATGAAACTTCACAGGAATGCGGATCTAGCTATCAAAAACCTATCAGTAGAGCTTCAGTCATTGACCTTTTGTTTTCAAAACTCACGGTGTCCCGTTAGTTTTTAGCTCTACTGGCCAAAGGCCAGGCGAGCTTATGCGATCACCTTTCGTCTGTCTTCCGTTTGTCTGTCCGTCCGTCCGTCCAAGATGGCCACCGTGGCTAAACTTAGGTCAAATTTAGGGAAATGTCAAACAAATCCTCCTCCGAAACCACCTGTTCCATTCTAGTGAAATATCATATACATGTTCCTTGGGTTGGCCTCTATCAAGTTGATGTTTTTCGTTATTGTCGAATAATCAAAATGACAACCACGTCAACCCAAAGTTTACATAGAGTTATATAGGAAAAGGCTAAAAATGACATGTTCTCTGAAACCGCTTGAAGGATTTTGATGAAACTTACAATGATCTTTGGGATAGTCCTCCTCAGATTTGTGTTTTTCGCGGCCGTCAGTCATCCAAGATGGCCGCCATAGCTAAAATTAGGTCAAATTTCAAGAGATTTCAAACGACATCTCCTCCGAAACCACTTAATCCATTCCAGTGAAATGTCATATACATGTTCCTTGGGTTGGCCTCTATCAATTTTTTGTTTTTTTTGTTATCGTCGAATAATCACAATGGCCGCCACGACGACCCAAAATTTACATAGAGTTATATAGGAAAAGGCTAAAAATGGCATCGTCTCTGAAACCTCTTGAAGGATTTTGTTGAAGCTTTATCACAATGCTGTTTGGGATAGTGCGCCTCAGATGTGTGTTTTTCGCAGCCGCCAGTTGTAAATATCAATGTAAGCTCAGACAAGCTTGAAAACGAGGCAAATTCGGTTACTAACACTGCAGTTACGGCCCTTCATTAAGTTAAAAACGCTGTATTTGTCCTCATTAAGAAGATCGGGCTTATTTTAATAAAACTCTACGGATCATCAGTACCAAATCTAGTTATGTATATCGTCACCGTGTTCCGCTTGGATGATTTTGCCTGATTTGCGGCCCTTTAAAGGTTTTACTACACAAACTTTATCTGGACTATTTCTCTTGAACACTTGCCTGGATTTCAACAAAACAGCGGGGATGATCAGATCCATTTCATCGCCATATTTCGGTTGCAAGATTTTTGGCAGAGTTATGACCCTTTAAAGGTTTTTAATACATACGTTTTGGCCAGACTACTTCTCCCGAACCCCTGGCCAGATTTCAGTGAAACCGTGCAGGGTTGATCAGTAGTGTTGTTGATTTGATCGATCATCGATCAGTTATGCCTTTGATCTGATCAATCGATTACAATTGTTCATGATCAGCTTGATTCGGTTATTGAAAATTATGGCTTATTTCATTCTCTTGTTCTAAAATATACAAGAAAATTAAACCAGTAAAAGTTTTGCAACAAATCATCACATGTTTATAGCGGGTAACACACGCTTTGTACCCACTACTTCTCCTGATCTCCCGATAAACGCTGTGTTACACAGTAGAGCGTCTATAGCCCCTCTTGGGCCTCTTGTTCTACATGTCTTTGTTCAGGCAATACTATTACTTATAAGAATGCTATAAAGCAAATCGTTTTTGCTTATTATTGACTGTTGATTATATTGCACAAATAATATATACTGAAAGGAAAAAGAAACGCAGGGTGCGTATTTCCGCTATATATTGTATGTTTAATATGCTACTGCTAATCGAATGGTACAGGGCGACATTAGGCCTGTCCTTTTAGAAAGAAGGTTTAAACAGCACTGAACACACCAATGGTTACCCCTTTAAAATTTCATTATCGTCAGAAGGCGCATTTGGCTCAAGCAGGTGAGCAAACTTAGGCTTTAAATGTTGCAATCACTTAACATTAAATACAGTACTGAACTGGCTCAATTTTTCAAAGAGGAACTTCAGCATTTATGAATTTCTTGTTACAACGTGTACTCTGATTAAAACGTCTACAACATCACAGTTGTGTCCTTTCTCTAACTAACTGCACTTTGTTTTTTTACAAAACATCTTGGGATTTCCTTGGAATATATATGGAATTAAGTGTGCAGTATATGCAATATATAGCGGAAATACGCACCCTGCGTTTCTTTTTCCTTTCAGTATATTGAAACCTATGCACAGACATATTAATAAATACTAAATTTGTTATTAGGTCTGACACTAGACTTGACGAACAAAATAAAAACTAAACATGTTACTTACATATCTGCAAACATTAAACATCTGCAAGCAGGTTTTAAATTAGAATGATACATGATCGATAAATCGAGACTTGCTTAATAAACACTTCAGAACTTCCGTGTGTCCTGATGCCATATTTACCCGGGGAGGGGTGTGTGGCGAGGAGTGAAACACATCTCTTCCAATTTTGAGAGAGGAGAAGGGGAAATATGGATCTATATTCCATACATGTTTTTTAACCGACCACCACCCCAAACCAACACCTGCATTCGCCCCTGACAATAGAATAATGTCATCAGTAACACGCTTTCGTTTTAATCGTGTTATCTTTAAATTTATATGTATATTATATCTATTATATATATATATATATATCTTAAATCATGTTCGTGATATATCCAAGACTAGCAAATTGATCAAGACTGTACTAACTAAATAATAATTTGTTCGAAAGAGTAATATTAACTCTGTACCTTTTTAGTTTGTTGATGGAGACGATCTGAAGGAATTATGGGTTCAAATACAATTTAAAGCAATCATAATGTTTTTGTTTTTTCCTCAATTAAAGATATACATGCACTTAAATTGGGTCACAGGTTACATCGTTTTGTTTTATAATTATTAACGGGAAGATTTGATTTGGAAAATCGGCGTGCTTTTGTTGATATTCATTAACTAGTAATTCTTTATAGCTTCATATTAGTATTTAGTCTATAAATGTCACGTGATCATATAATTATATAACAAGTCTATAAATGTCACGTGATCATATAATTATATAACAAGGACTTCTTACAGCCTTAGAGCAATACTTAATTCATAGTTTTGATATAGCAAAAATTCCGCGAGTTTTTCAGACCAAACTATTCATAAACAATAATCCTACGGAACATGAGGCCTAAGTAAGTGCATTTGAAAACTGTATGTGAAACAAAAGCAAATAATGAGTCTTTTTTATGCTCTTCGAAAAATGTCCGTCCGTCTGAATATCTTGTCCGGAGCATAACTTGAAAACTGTGGCGATGCTGCAGCTGATGATTGTGATACCGACTCTGCTGCTTCTGCTGCTGTTGTTGTTGCTGCTGCTGTTGTTGTTGTTGGTGCTGCTGCTGCTGTTGTTGTTGTTGTTGTTGCTGCAGCTGCTGTTGTTGTTGTTGTTGTTGTTGCTGTTGCTGTTGTTGTTGCTGCTGCTGTTGTTGTTGTTGCTGCTGTTGCTGCTGCTGTTGTTGTTGTTGTTGCTGCTGCTGCTGTTGTTGCTGCTGCTGTTGTTGCTGCTGCTGCTGTTGTTTCTGTTGCTGCTGCTGCTGCTGCTGTTGTTCTGCTGCAGCTGATTTATACGGTCATTATGACAGCAGAGTTGGCGAGTATTCTGCTGATTACTACAATACTAGTATATAATGATGACGATTCTACTTGTATTTTGGTTGCTGACGACGACGACGACGATGATGATGATGATAATGATGATGGATGATGATGCTGATGATGATTGTGATTGTGGTGCTGATGACATTGTTATTGATCATGAAATGTTCACCATTTTGCGCTGGGTCATCCGTCTGCTTAAGACCATTAAAATTAAATCAATAAATTAAATTCTGTGAGGGGACCACTAGAACCTGCGTTCGTAAGTTTCTGTTTGTGTTTTATTTTTTTATATCTGCTAAGCGGGAAACCTTTTTTAATTTTATCCTTTATCTGTTTTAAAAGATCGTGGCCAACTTTATATGCGTATAATGACTTTGCACATTTGACCGGGTTGTCTCTGCGTAAATGTGTTTCAATATATCAATTATATAAACTGTTTAAGCTCTTTGAGAAAAAACTAACATTATAACAGCAGCAGATGGGAAAAAAATACTCGGAAGATGCAAACTCGTGCCCATTGTATTGATGTAACATGAAACATGATATCACTATCTCGTGGGGTGTACATTATATTGTGAAAATAAAAATATAATGAGGGTGATGACAAAATCCAACCAAGTTGGTCTAGTAGAGATCTGAAACGTTTAGTGACCATGCACTAGAACAACGTTTTTAAAGGCGTAATTTTCTACTAACTTGCACAACCGCAAAATATTAATATTAATTATTCGAATAGTCATAAACAAATTGTTTTTGCTTATTACTAGCTGCATGGTGGTTATATTGCTCTTATACTTTATTGAACATATGGTAGAATAACGCAGAAAAAGTGAAAACTGAGAAACGTGTATTTATTTATATGCCAGCACATTTGTTGTGTAAATGATACTGGATTAAGACATCGAGATGGTAATTTTAATACTTGTTAAACGTTTTAAGTCCGTATGTCCCTTAAACACAATCCGTTATCTGATTAAAACATCTTCGACAAACGACACATGCGGCAAATGACTTTGCACATTTTAGAACGCATTGTCTCTGCGTAAATGCGTTTCAATATATCAATTAAAACTACTGAGATAAGTGTTTAAAATCTGTGAAGAAAAAAAAAACGGTGGCAGATGACAAAAACAAACTCGGAAGATGCAAACACGTGGCCATTGTATGGATCTAAACTGTTACATGAAACCTGATACGACTATCGCTTGTAGTACAGTATAGTTTGGAATATTGTCAAGTTTGTGGTTTTGACAAAGCCGAAAATGGATTAAAAGTACTACAACAAAGGCAAATTGAGACGGTCGCCTTAAATACGTCCTAAAAAGACCCCAACGGTACAACGTACAATTAATAAACAATAACTCTTGAAAAACGATTTTTAAAACTTTTATTTAAGCTCGGGCGTGATGTTTGATACATCATGATAGATAAAAGATAATACAATGGATAAAATAAATATTGCTTCTGGTTATTTATGATTTACTTTGATATTAAACTAACAATCCACGTTTAATGACATTGTGGGGATGATTCATATATGACATAAATCAAACAAACGATTGCAGGACAATAAAACCTAATTCTGGAAACCCAGGTGTTGATTTAAGATAGTTCGGTGGTACCAAATCGAGACATATGCGCATTTAATTGGCATACACTGAAACATGGCTTGGCCTAACTAGCCTGGCCTCATTGGCCTGGCCTTGCCTGGCCTGATCTTAAAATTGTTTACCTTAATTGTTATTGTTCCAGGTCATGTCCTTAGTCAGTTTTTTCGCAATGAGGGGCATTCACAATATGTTTGAAACTTAATAACTATAATTGGTTGCATTGAAGTAGAATTGATTATGAGATGTCAATGATACTAATCATGAGAAACGTGTAACAGAACAGAACAGAACAATCTTTTATTATGTACAATCTCTGGCAACATGAGTTACAACATGAGAGAATTATTATGCATACAACAAATTATACAATTACTAAGTTTGAATTAAAAAGGATAACACAAACCCCACTTGATATGGTGGGACAAGTTAGGGGGATAACAGTTGCATGGAATAACATTGCAGCTTCAAATGTGAAGCATGTAAATATATATATTTATATACTTATTGTTTAACAGTTTGTAATATAATTCGGACAAAGACACATAGATTGATTTGTATTTTGGTTGACGAATGAGTAAGAAGCTCCTTAAATTTTATAACATTAGCGTGACGGTAAAAATACCGTGGAATGTACTTTTTACGCAGAGGGTCGAAATGAGGGCACTTTAAGAGATAGTGAAATTCGTCGCCTATATCAGAGTCACACAGAGTACAGCGCCTTAAGTTGTACGGGATATTCTCAAACCTACCAGTTTCGACAGGAAATCTATGGTTAGTTGTTCGGAATTTGAATACATTAATATAGTAGTTTCTCGGTAACTTTAGATATGGTTCAAATAAAAGGTCGTCTTTGAATAGGTTATAATTCCGCCCTTTGGACGAATTTTGTAGGTCTGCCCTCCATGATTGTGTAAATTGGTCGATTAAAGTTTGTTTAATGGATCGATGGACATATTTGCTTTGCAATAAATGGCGATTAGTCCAAATATCGGAATTTCCTGTGTTGTTAAGTATATTTTTAATGTATTTTAGCCACTTGTATTCGTAATTAGCTGAATTAACCATTGATTCATAGCATAAGTTACTAAGTTTTGTTTGTTTACCTAGGATCAATTTATTCCAAAAGTTTATCATTCTCGTTTGTATAGTGACTGCGATTGGGTGTCTGCCTAATTCCGCATATAGCATGTAAGAAGGGGTGCTTTTTTTACTGTTTGTAATTCTTTTTAAAAAATCAGTATGTACACGTTCTATTATATCTAAGTTTTCATATCCCCAAACTTCGCAATTGTAGGTTAATATTGGTAGAATTGTTTGGTCGAATAACTTAAGTTGGAGGTCTAAGGATAGGTCTAGGTTATTGATTCTCCGATAAAGTAGAAATGACGCTTTCTTGGCTTGTTCGGCCAAGTGTTTTCTTGTGTTTAGAAAGCTACCCGAGTTAGTAAATATAACTCCTAGGTATTTGTATTTATTTGTTATTTCGATTTTTTCCGGTCCTATGTTAAATGAGAAACGGTTTGTGTTTCTGGCACCAAAGACAATTATTTTAGTTTTGCTGTAATATACTTTTAATTTCCACGATAGACAATACTCGTAGAATTTATTTAGACTTAATTGGAAACTTTCGGGGTTCTCACCTAGGATAATGGTATCGTCAGCATATAGTAGTATTATAATCTTTATAAAGACATTTATTTGGGGTTCAACTCTAATTCCTTCTAGGCCTGTGTTAAGCAAATACTCCTGTAAGTCATTTAAAAAGATAGCAAACATTATCGGTGATAAATTTTCACCTTGACGGACTCCGCATTGACTCACAAAGAAATTCGAGGTGTCGTTGTTTATGGACACACATGATTTAATGTTTTGATACATGTTATATATTATACGGAAGAATTTGCCTTTAATTTCATTATTTAGGAGTTTTCGCCATAGGCCTATTCTCCATATGGAGTCAAATGCCTGTGTGAAATCTATAAAGCAGCAGAACAACTTTTTCTTTTGTGAACGTAACATCTCCACCAATTTGTGTAATACAAATATATGATCGGTTGTGGAATATTTGGCTCTAAACCCTTTTCAGCTAAGATTTCTTTTTCATTTAGGAACTTGTTAATTCGTTCGTTTAGTATAGATGTAAACAGTTTGCCGAAACAACTTAATATGGTGATCGGGCGATAGTTTTCAGGTCTTAAGGGATCGCCTTTGTTTTTGAAAATGGGTTTAATGATGCCTTCTAACCAACTTGTTGGGAGAAACCCTGTATCAAGAATAATATTGAAGAGCTTTGTATATATCGGTAGCATGACTTCTTGAGTAACCTTAATATATTCGTTTATTATTTGGTCATCAGCAGAGGCTTTTGAGTTTTTCAGCTTAGATATATTTGTTAAGATCTCGTCTGGCGTGATAGGCGAGTTTAAAATGACATCGTCATCCGCAATATTAAATTCGAGTGGATCATTATCTTCTTCGTTTTCTGGAGTATATGTATTGATATTTTTAAAATACTCATACAGGTCGTTTAATGGCGGCGTCTTGTTTACTGTTTTGGGCTTCATCCTATTGAGATATCGCCAATATTCTTTAGGACGTTTGGAATGGAGATTTCTAAGTGTTTGCTGGCTATCATATTTGTGTTTATTAATAAATGCATTTAAAGTTTTTTTGTATGTTTTGGTGGCCGATTTATATGAATTCTTGTTGTTCTCGTTTTTTTGTGTTTGATATATTTTACGAGCTTTATTGTACTTTATCCGCGCGTCTCGGCATTTTTGACCGAACCACGGTTTATTGCTTGGGTTGTTTGCAAGGAGCGTAGGTTTGTATGGTTTCCTTGGACCAAAGGTATTTATTGTAGAGGCAAGAAACATAACAGCGTGCAAATTGAAACACAATGATAGTTAGGATATATTCATATTATTATGAAAAATAAAGTGAATTAATGTTATAAATGATTGCGTGATTGATACATTATTGACAGGATACATTAGTATATAGATTAAATTGATGATCATGATTCAAAACATAAGTTATGGAATGATATATTGGCACAATGTTTTGGAAGGGTGAGTTGTTTGTTTGTATGAATTTTACGTCATTTTCCCCACTTTTCCTGGGTAGAACCAGTACTGTATACTTCCCGCCAAGAATCGACACTTCCTCACTTACAAGTCGAGCTCCCAGTGGGATTCGAACCAGCAGCGATGAGAGGCGAGAAGGTTTACAACGCAACGTCGTTAACGCATACCGAGAAATGAAAGATATTGTTTATGTTGTAACTCACAAGATCTGGAAGACGAATACCATTTTATATGTGTGTGTCAATGTTACAATGAACTAAGAAAAAATAATATTAAAAGATATTACCACCAGAGGCCATCTATGTTCAAATATATAGAATTGATGAAAACTTCAAACAATGATATATTACTAAATTTAGCGAGGTATATAAAATGTGCTTTAAATGTTAGACTTTCTATTTTGAATGCTTAGTATAAATATAATATTGTTCATCCTCAACTATGATGATGTAAACTATACTGACAGTTGATTTATATACTCTGTTTACGTGACTTTGTTATATTCGTATATTGTATATATGTTTTGAATGACGATGTACTTTGTACAAGTCTAAATAAAATATCTGTTCTGTTCTGTTCTGTTCCGTTAACCACTCAGTCACGGAGACGCTATTGGTGGATGGATGGTTAAATGAAACTGAATGGGTAGTGGGTTGATTGATATGTGGATGGATGGTTGAATGTGTGGTTTGGTGGTTCCATTTTGGTAGGGTGGATATGTGGGTGGGTTGCTGGATGGTATAGTGGGTAGTGGGATATGCTATAAATATATAATTCTGAACATATTCAATTGTATTATAACTGTATTATATTTGTATATTGCTTTAATGGATATTTTGTTATTAATGTCATTACGCCAAAAAAAAAAAAATCATGGATATGTTTTAAATGCTATATGTGCTTTTTGCATTAAGTTTTTAATTACTTGTTTAGAAATTATATTTGTTTCCAGTAATAAATGTGATATTTGCTATTTCACTTTAATGAAAACAAGTTTTCATTATATAATAAACTGGTTGCATTTTATCATCTTAAGACAAAAACTGGTTGTTCCTGAATAACCCCCACAAGGTGTACAATTCCTAACATATTCAGTACCATGATAAATGTGCTACCACTGACCATCTAGAAACAACATAACTGACCCTGGAAACGCAGACATTAACCCCAGTGTTGAAGCAATGACCCTTTGGCCAGACATAAACTAGTCCCAAGGGACCAACTAATCTTAGGCCAGGCCAGGACAGGCTAGTTAGGCCAAGCCATGTTTCAGTGTATGCCCATTTTAATTAGATCATAATGGACCTCTTCTTTTCCGAATGACTGGTTGTGATGATAACTCTTGTCGAACTTGTCCGGACTGAGATTTGATCTTGCGACTCCTGGTTAGTAAGACATCGTGCTAACCATAAAACTTCGGCGCCAGCCCCTCACGCCCAACCCCTCTACCCCGGCACTAAAATAAAAATGTTAAAAAAAAATCCGACGTAAATTTGAAGTGAACTCTTGCGGCGTCAGTGTAAAGGGATGTCACTCAGTATGATCTATCGGAGACTGGTGATCTATATAATGTAGTGCGGCAACGGTGCTAGCCTCCTTCGACTCAACGAAGAAACCCAAGCACGTTCAATGAGGCTCGAACCCGTGGTCCCAGACCACAGTCTCACCCCGTATACAAGTAATAATAACGAAACAACTGAATCAATGCAATCTTCCACGAGGCCCTCAGATATGGCCGGAATGGGACTAAATGTTTGATAGTTACTCTTATTTGAGTCATGCTAAGAGAACATGAATCGTTTCTTTTTGGAGAGCAAAAATGTGGCGTAGCAATGAATTAAACCCACTGAAATAAAAGTGTATATTCCTCCTATTTGATGCACGAATGTTTATGAAATGCGTATTGCCGAATGGATGAAATTCTGAAATTGATTTGTCATCCTGGTGGCCAAAAATAGTGCGTAATATATTGTATTTGTGTTCCGAACTTCGTAGACGATAAGAACATGGGCGTGGCTTAATCGCAAAAAAAACCGGAAAAAAAACGAACGTGACTTTGATATTACTTAGGTATACGTTTACATTAATTTCCGTAACAATTCGACCTTTTTGGCTCACGTTCTCCTATTAAATCCGCAGCAACTGTTTCTGATCACGATAATGACCAGCAATTACACTACCTCCGCGCTGGATACACAGTCGCCATTGTCCGTCAGGTCAATGATTCCAATTTTGCAAAGATGAAAATAATTAGATAATGGAAATAGAGGTAACAACAGCGCAAAATGCTGTAAAATAACAAAATATAGATACTCTGTCAACAACAGTTGTGACACTTGCATTATTAAGATAAACAGTACAAATTAAACGTTGGCAAAAAAAGGCCGCATTCAAGTGCTGGCAATATACGATAATTTCCTCTCCACTTACGCTCATCATAATTGTTATATGAGAGGAGATTCACGAGTGCACGTATGAACTTGTTATTGCGAAATAGGCCACGATTAATCTTAAAGGGACGCATAGCAATCTTGTGTTTTTGATTCAAGCATTACAATTAGCAAAGTAATTTAATAATCCTTATCATTTTGACTTTAAAACTGCTTGAAATATTTAATTCAATTTTCTTCATTATTCTACCAGTTTGTTCAATATATTATTGGTGCAATAAGCAATAATCAATAATTAGAAATTTAAAAACAATTAGCCTTAAACTATTCTTATAATCAGTATATGCGTGTGCAGGTTATGTAGAAAAACTAACGAAACGCCGCGAGTTTTAAACCAATCAAGATTGCCTTGTGTCCCTTTAGTAGCTGCTGCTGCTGCTTCTGTTGATGCTGCTGCTGCTCTTGTTGCTGTTGGTTCGCATGTTTATGTTGTTTCTGATAATAATGGTGGTGTTGCTGCTTTATCTGCTGCTACTTTTGCTGGATTTACTGCACATGCCTACTCTGTTTACTCAACTTTTACTTTTACCGATACTTAAAGAGACAGGAGGCGATTTGGATGTAATATTTTTACCAAGTGTAGTTCTTATTGATACGTTTGCATTGTTAAAGGGGTTGATGCAGTATTTTCAAACAAGGTTTATTTTAAAGGGCTCTGAAAAACTTGGCAAAAGCTGAAAGAATTATCAAAATGCCATAAAAAGTAAAGGAGATATGACCTATTGAAAATTTGAGAAGAAATGTAAATGGAGGCGGCCATCTTTGAACGATGACGTCATCGCGCCTTTTTAAGATAGATGTCATATGGAAAAAATGTCTTTTAAAGCAAAGAAAATCACTGCAAATTAAAAATAAGCATATCATTTATATATTTTACATCTGTATATTTATTTTTTAATCAATTTGCAGTGATTTCCCTTGCTTTAAAAGACATTTTGTCAGTATGCCATATATGGTAAAACGGCGCGATGACGTCATCGTTCAAAGATGGCCTCCTCAATTTAAGTTCTTTTCAACTTTTCAATAGGTCACATCTCCTTCATTTTTCAAGACATTTCGATAATTCTTTCAGCTTTTTTCAAGTTTTCCAGAGCCCTTTTAAATAAACCGTGTTTGAAAATAGTGCATCAACCCCTTTAATATACTGGTGTAACCATGCTTTGTTTCGATATTATTTTAAAAAACTTGGGGTTCCACTCACCCCACCCTTACCCCCTCACCCACCCCCACCCACACCCCCACCACCACCCCACCACCATAACCACCACCACATAAAATAAGGAATTATTTGCCTACAATATTTTTAAAAAAAAATCCCACTTTTCTACCAGTACTTTTGCTGTTGTACCAAAACTAAATAATAAAATAAAAGTACTTCGATACTTCAACTTCAACTTCAACTTCTTTATTTCACTTAGGTTCACATATATGAACAGCATAAGCAACATGTTACAAAATACATTTACATACAGCACAAACATTTCTCAAAACTTCGCAAGAATTAAAACTTACCATTTATGCAACAAAAACTCGCCGTCTTATCGAGTTTTCCAGACTAAAATAGTTATAAACAATAATTAAACCGGTCAAACATTAGGCCCAATTAACATGTCGCCAGTTGTCAATCATTTATCCATTTCAACCTATCAAACCAGAACGATACCTCCGACAAACAACAGCACGTGTATAAAGCACGTGCAGCTATGTTTATAAACTATTGTCAATATACTCCGACATCAACAATAGGGCGGAGATATCTAAGTACTGGCGACATGTCAGTTGAGTGCACGTGCACCTGTTACATGTCAGTATGGTTTGTATTGCTTTGTATAGGGGTGGGGGAGGGAGGCGGGAGGGAGTCATCCATATTGAACACGCGACGGAATTAACGCGAGTAGTCTATTGTTCGCTGGTTGACGCATGGAAGCAGCCATACTGTACCCACAAATCGTTGTTGCGTTGTTGCGCACGCCGGTCTTTTCGCCCAAAGTGGTTTCGGCCGCTATATTTTATATGTTTTGAGACGTTTTGTGAATGTTTTCAAGTATGTTAAATTAATAAAAATTAATCCTATTATAATAAGTGATACAATTATAACATGTTTTGAACTTTTTGTTTTCATACATGTAATATTGTTCGCGGAAAAGCAATGCTTTGCTTTAAGCTTTTCTTGTAAGCATATTTCCATGTGATTGTTCAAGCTTTTCTTGTAAGCATGTTTCCATGTGATTGTTCAAGATTTTCTTGTAAGCATGTTTTCATGTGATTGTTCAAGATTTTCTTGTAAGCATGTTTCCATGTGATTGTTCCTCCCAATAATCGTATCTTCCCTTTAAGAAATACATGGCACGATAGAATACCTAGTCATTTGATGCTTTACGAAAGCGGCAACCAACTTGTTCTTACCTCAGTTCTCCCAATACCCCCAGTAGTTGTTACCAATAAAAACCCAAAAGAAACCCCTCGTTATCTGTTTCAGTTTCATATGAAATGTTCACGTGCATTAATATTATTTTGTTTTTTTGGTGTTAATTCATCACTATTACTGCACGTGTGTTTCATATTACTGGCAGTTGGACATATTATTAAATCATATTAATTAATATTAATGATTTGTGCACCCAAAACTAGAGAGTCGTCGTGTTTTTTCCGACCAAACTATTTGATTAAACAATATAATTAAATCTAGTTTAGTGCATATGCAACGGAAACACATTAAAATGGTTTTACTCGTATTTGGATTGACACCATTAAGATGGTTTTACTCGTATTTGGATTGACACCCATTAAGATGGTTTTACTCGTACTTGGATTGACACCCATTAAGATGGTTTTACTCGTATTTGGATTGACACCCATTATTCTTCCAGATCGTCTACAGTCCCTTTAAGAGCAGGTACTTGTTTTTAGCGACTGCAGCGCCATGTTTCATATACCGCGACGCAGACAGCCTAACCAATAAATACGTCGACTTGCCATGATATATGTGTGGAAGTCTTAACCTTGGATAATACGAAGTAAAAATAGGCTAAAGTTGTAGATATTAACCCATATCTAACCCATATCTATTATTATTGCTGTTGAAATTGTCACCCCTTACAAGTTTAAAGTAAAGTCTATTTCAAACAATGCCACTTAACAGTCGTTAATGGGAATAATCGGGCATTTAATCGCGGTAATTATTCCCGTCGTTACGCACGTGTCTTTAAATCAGCTACTGATAGATAATTCAAAACTTATTTTTTGAGAATTGACTTTGTTTGTTATATAAGATAATTATGTAAAGAGAATAAAGACAGTCGAATATATAAGAAAGTTTGAAAGTTTGATTGGGAGAAAATAGTGAAATTATTAGATATAGTTTCATTTAATTTCCACCCTGACAAATGAATCATCTTCGTGGGGCACATGCATAATTAAGGTGTCAAAAAGGATCAGTCCCCAGCTGAGTAAAGGGAGACACGATTTGAAGGTGTAACCATATTTTGTTCATACGCTTTAAATACACTTAAACGCGGTTGGTGGCGGTTATTTGTACTGAAATAACCCAGGGTAAGAAAAGAATATGAAAACAAAATAGAGTTACTGAAAAAAACATCAAGCACTGAGACAACTGCAGACGATAATGCACGCATATTAAAGTTATTGCGCATTACCGTAAAATATGGTCCAAAGTAGGTAACACACGCGTTGACACCTGATACGTGGTCTTGCCGTACTGCATGATCAGTTCTTATCACTAAAGTAACAATTACTTACAGAATATAGTTCTGACTCATAGAGGCGCTCGTTGAAGTAGAGGACGGTCGATTGACTTCTTTGTCGCCAATGGTGATGAAAACAGTAAACATTTTAGAATCTTACGCAAGAGCAAACCGGGAAGATCTGATTAATATGATAGCAGCTATTTAACTAACTTATGGAAAGTTGATGTTGGCAGACGATTTTTTTTTCTCATGCAGACGTTAAATCATAAAGCAGACAAAACCGATAAACTTTAAATTAATAACTAGAATGAATAGACATTTGAATGACAGACGACAAAAGAGACACCTGTTATGAAACATTTATAAGAGAAATCAATAAAATAAATAATTATGGTTATAATTACATCTTCATGATACTAATATAATACTACTATTGACAATATTATATATATTTAACACTTACGATGAAAGGATATATACCCGGCGTGTAAATTCGTACACATTGGGACAGCAACTTCAGGGGGAAATGAGATGGGACAGCGACATCAGAGGGAAATGAGATGGGACAGCGACATCATAGGGAAATGTTATGAAGCATGACGATTCCTATCCCCAGGGGTCAAACCGGGTCAAAGGTCTGCACATATATTTCACAGGGCTTATCACGTTTATTGAACAGAGTGTCCCTCATTATAGTATGGTCGTATTAAACGGTTGGTTGGTTGACTAGTGCTTTATGTCATTTTCGGCACATTTTAGGCTATATAATTATGACGATCGATTTATCTCTTTGGTGGTGGAGGCAGCCATCCATTTCTTTCCTGTGTAGAACCAATGATGTAAAGCTCTAGCCATCCGTAACAAGCGACACTTTCTCCCTTGACAAGTCGAACTCCTAGTTGGATTCGAACCCGAGCATTGACGTAAACCGGGCGGTCCCGTGTATCGGTCTATCCTCCGAGCACGTTAAAGAACCATAGGAATCTATTCGATAATAAGAGTAGGGCACGGTTCCCGGATTCCTATGTATCCTTCCCCGCTCTCTTGGGCGGCTCTAAATAACCTATACCGTGTTGATGAGCTGTTAAACAACATTCAATTTGAGAGGCGAGAGGTTTCAAAAGCAACGTCTTTACCATTCCGATCACTGATATACACGGAAGCGCTACTTGAATGCAGTGGTCGGTGTATATCAAGGTGTCTTGAAAGCAGTGGTCGGTGTATATCAAGGTGTCTTGAAAGCAGTGGTCGGTGTATATCAAGGTGTCTTGAAAGCAGTGGTCGGTGTATATCAAGGTGTCTTGAATGCAGTGGTCGGTGTATATCAAGGTGTCTTGAAAGCAGTGGTCGGTGTATATCAAGGTCCCTTGAATGCAGTGGTCGGTGTATATCAGGGTGTCTTGAATGCAGTGGTCGGTGTATATCAAGGTGTCTTGAATGCAGTGATCATTGTATATCTAGGTGTCTTGAATGCAGTGGTCGGTGTATATAAAGGTGTATTGAATGCAGTGGTCGGTGTATATCTAGGTGTCTTGAATGCAGTGGTCGGTGTATATAAAGGTGTCTTGAATGCAGTGGTCGGTGTATATCTAGGTATCTTGACTGCAGTGGTCGGTGTATATCTAGGTGTCTTGAATACAGTGGTCGGTTTATATCTAGGTGTCTTGAATGCAGTGGTCGGTGTATATAAAGGTGTATTGAATGCAGTGGTCGGTGTATATCAAGATGTCTTGAATGCAGTGGTCGGTGTATATCAAGGTGTCTTGAATGCAGTGGTCGGTTTATATCTAGGTGTCTTGAATGCAGTGGTCGGTGTATATCAAGGTGTCTTGAATGCAGTGGTCGGTGTATATAAAGGTGTCTTGAATGCAGTGGTCGGTGTATATAAAGGTGTCTTGAATGCAGTGGTCGGTGTATATCTAGGTGTCTTGAATGCAGTGGTCGGTGTATATAAAGGTGTCTTGAATGCAGTGGTCGGTGTATATCTAGGTATCTTGACTGCAGTGGTCGGTGTATATCTAGGTGTCTTGAATACAGTGGTCGGTTTATATCTAGGTGTCTTGAATGCAGTGGTCGGTGTATATAAAGGTGTATTGAATGCAGTGGTCGGTGTATATCAAGATGTCTTGAATGCAGTGGTCGGTGTATATCAAGGTGTCTTGAATGCAGTGGTCGGTTTATATCTAGGTGTCTTGAATGCAGTGGTCGGTGTATATCAAGGTGTCTTGAATGCAGTGGTCGGTTTATATCAAGGTGTCTTGAATGCAGTGGTCGGTTTATATCTAGGTGTCTTGAATGCAGTGGTCGGTGTATATCAAGGTGTCTTGAATGCAGTGGTCGGTTTATATCAAGGTGTCTTGAATGCAGTGGTCGGTGTATATCAAGGTGTCTTGAATGCAGTGGTCGGTGTATATCAAGGTGTCTTGAATGCAGTGGTCGGTGTATATCAAGGTGTCTTGAATGCAGTGATCGGTTTATATCAAGGTGTCTTGAATGCAGTGGTCGGTTTATATCAAGGTGTCTTGAATGCAGTGGTCGGTTTATATCTAGGTGTCTTGAATGCAGTGGTCGGTGTATATCTAGGTATCTTGAATGCAGTGGTCGGTGTATATCAAGATGTCTTGAATACAGTGGTCGGTGTATATCAAGTTGTCTTGAATGCAGTGGTCGGTGTATATCAAGGTGTCTTGCGACGTGAAACTAACCCACCAAATAACAGCAACATTGCACCACAAAACCGTTTATCAAAACTCGATACAGGTGTTCAGGTCATATAACAATATACAATATATACCAGTATGTGCCGATTATGTTTATTCACGGATTATTAAACTACCCGTGATAGAATATGCGTAAAATGAATTATGAGTTGGTAATTCTTAATTCGACTCTCTAGTTTTGGGGTTTGGTCTGGATGGTTAAGGCCGTTTATATTGTGTCTATAGAGTTTGAATTCTCACAATATGTAAGTTATATAAAAAGTATATACCTCGTCGTCTGTAAAATGTGCCTGTTAATGGCGGTATATGAACTTTAAACGGTCACGTACGCCATGGATGAGGACATTATATGACTTAACGTATATACTGATCTGCACGTTTTTACATGACTGTATTTATCTGTTATTCAAACTTAGTCCTGTGAAGATACATACTGTAACAGATCTATGATTAATGGGACGCTCAACATTGAAAAAAGTTAATATAAACAAAACACAGCGCTTTAGTCTAGTATTTACTCCTTAAAATAATTTAAGGACCACAAAATAGAAAGTAATAATTACTTAATCTTTAATATTATGGATTTCATATTGATATAAAACGTTAATACAAGTGTGTAATGTAATAATGCGAAACAATATAACTAAACTTAAAAATTGCAGAAATTAAATTGTTCAATAACAGCACTTTAAAAAAAATGACCAAATCTAAATTATTTTGAGGAGTATTTTTAAAGGGATATCCGGTAATCTTGAATATGTATCAGTCCTTTAAAGGGACACATGGCAATCTTGAGTTTTATTTAAACATTTAAATTTGCTTGTCGATTTACTGATCCTGCGTCATTTTGACTTTATAACTGCTTGCATATAATTAAATAAAAAATTGAGATTTCAATTGTCTTCGCTATTTTAACAATTTGTTCAAATATGTTATTTGTGCAATATTATAAAAAGTTAGTAATATGTAAAAAATAATTTGCTTTGAACTGTTCTAACAATTAATATTAATGATTTAACAAATGTAAGTTAAGAGTAAAACTAACGGGACGCCGTGAGTTTTTAAAAAATCAAGATTGCCATCTGTCCCTTTAAGTTAGACCCTCGGTTTAGAAGTTTATCTTGAAAATCTGCTTGCATATAAACAAAGGGCAATACAATGTGAAGCTTTCAAGTTTTCTTTATCATTAAATACATTATTGGTTCAATATAGAATCAGTAAGATCTATAAACCTTTTCTTAATTATTAATAATTATTTGCAAATATTTATGCAGAAAAACTAACCGAATTGAATTGAATTGAATTGAAAGTCTTCATTTATCGAGGGTGACCCAATTAGTTTACACTTATCTTCCTTGGGGCCATCCCTATATGGCGCAAGTTATACAAGATTCGAGTCTTTAACACATATAACATAAAAAGCTGTTTAGATTATGGTATAATATATGAAAATATGTTAATAGTCAAATATGTAAAATTTGAAAATATTTCAGATTTTGAAATTATACACACGACAGATCACTACTCAAACACGCAGTATACACCCCTGTATTGCCATCATTCCTCTTTCTTGAACCCTACTTAATCTCTTTATTCCTTCCTGGATTGCTTATACCAATAAAAGATAACCTGATTGTGTTTTTCTTGATAATCATACACTCAGTTCGTCATCATTTGATGTGTGTGGTGTGTATATTTTGATATATTGAATTGAATTGAATTGAATTGGGGTTTAAGGCGCACCAACACATGGAAGGTTATATGGCGCCTAACAGGAATACACGTATGATACATTTCAATATTATTATCATCAAGAAATTGCTTAAATGTTTTTTTGTAAAATTCTACACCCGATCAACCCACAGAAACTTACAATTGTCTCCTTGTGCTTATGATATTTTGGAAAGCTTTAGTACTTTCTAAACCAGTTTTATTTTGAACAGGCATAACCCAAGCACATTTACTAAATACATCAATAACAGTAAGCAAGTATATAATACTTTTATTATATTTTGAAAACGATTGCTTATCAACTAAATCAGCCGACCATATTTTATCAATGTCATTAACATTCACTCGGCGTTGTGTGAAGGTTTATGAACTTATCAGTCCATCTCAATGCCTTTTCCTGTTTGTTTTTATGCTGCAAGTCCTAGTTTATATCTTGTACTAATTACAGACTTGACTATCACATTCTTGGCGATTTTTCTCCAAGTGATTTGGATTTGCTCGTTTTTAAACCGACCAGCATGTTTTTATGGCACGTTGATTTATTACTAGGACTTTCTTCATAACAGTAATCTTGATCTTTGCAAATATCATCTAATTCATTTGATCAAGTGGATTACCCGGACCGCAATATTTATAACTAGGAAGTGTTACCCCCTTTTTAGGCAACAGAGGGTGCAAACCTTTATGAATATAAATACTTCCGCCTTGTGTACTTTTAACAAATTGTGTTTTAATATTCCCGCAAGAAGCGCATGCCGCTTTTAGCATTCTTCTACCATTTTTTGCTAGAATATACTGAGGATTGACATTTTCCGTAATCATTCTTTCTTTTATAACGCAGTAATTCATATATAAAATATGATTAGATAAAAATATTTTATGATGTTTTTATTTTCTATAGGTTTGTAAGGTTTTAGTATCGTACACAGTTTCCTTCTTTTAACTTTTTAATAAAGAAAAGCAAAAATACCCACTTAGGACACTTGTTTTATCTTGATATTGAATATATTTTATGTTGGGTATGTACGTTAAATTTCTTTTGGTGAATTTAATCCAAACATATCAAAGTAATAAGTATCGTAGAAACAAGTCCAGTGTGTACGAGGTCCGATAAAATCATCAAGATTAATAATGCCGCATTCTTGTTTATTTTGTTTAATCGGTAATTTGTTTTTGCTGAACACTCCTCTGAAGTTTGTTATGCCTAATTGCTTAGCCCACTGCATTATGTCTAAGTAAGAGAGAGGCTCGTTTTTGAAAAATAAATAATTTACGAGCAGGATGCTTCTATATAGCCTAATTTGTGAATCTACTTGTTAACCCCCAGCGGCCTTTTTTTGCCACTGACCGTTTCAAGGCGGTTGCCCTATTCTATTGTCAACCCTTTTTGTGTTTGTGACGTCATATGACGTCATATTTTATTCTTTGTTAACTTTGCCATTCATGTTTGTCCTTTGCTTTTCGGTTTAATGTGCTCTGTGAAAGCTGCATTTCCTGTTCGACCTGATGTTGTCTTTTTCAATATTTCGTATTTATCGTGTTCGGCTGTTTCTAAAGGTCCACTTTCATACTCTTTTATATAGCACAGTGTCGTTGATTGTGCAGTGTGGCGGCAGTAAAACGTCTCCCCGCGCTTGCAATCAGGACTGTTTTTCATTCGATCTTTGGAGATCGTTTTCGATCTTTGGAGATCGTTGAGCCCGATACTTATATTTAGATATTGGTGGTACATTTTCAAATGTTTGTTTTCTTACTTAAATTTCGATTCGGTGGTTCCACTACTCCGGCCGATAAAGGCTGTGGGTATTGTTTAACCACCCATAGGATATGTTGTCTGCTTTTTAAGTTAGTGATGCGCAGGCTTCATGACCGCTGCTCCCAACTTAATTCCATTTTGTTTATTTCGCTCTTCGGGGCATATGATGTTATTATATATTGGGACCATACGCCGCTTGACATGGAATACTGTCAGTAAATATGGCATGTCCACCGCCATATGCATGCCATCTTCGAGATGGTTAAAATTCTGTACTATAGATTTTATGAATATTGAGTTCTGCTCAACCCGGGGCTAGGGGGGCGTGAACGGTAGCAGCATACTTCACTACCGTTCATGAACAGTCTCAATCAAACCGAGACTGCAATATTTCGTATTTATTGTGTTCGACAGTTTCCAAAGGTTCACTTTCATACTCTTTGTTAGTTTAGTACCTTTTATTATCTTTTTTCT
Source organism: Cyrtodaria siliqua (assembly GCA_037043455.1). Classification (NCBI taxonomy): domain Eukaryota; kingdom Metazoa; phylum Mollusca; class Bivalvia; order Adapedonta; family Hiatellidae; genus Cyrtodaria; species Cyrtodaria siliqua. The sequence goes on along the minus strand of JAWPHD010001934.1, from coordinate 43,787 downwards.
TTGTGACGGTGTTAGCACACTTGATTCAAAGTCCAGACTCTATTGTGCCCATCGCGTCAGGTATACCTTGACGTGTTCGTTGGCGGACGGACTATAGACCTTAGAATTACACACACACACACACACGCACACTTGATTCAAGTAGTGCCTGTTTTTTATCGCTAGGTATAGTTACCATTCAGTTTCCAAATAGTTTAACTATTCCAGTACTTGCCAAACCGCTAAGTGCTCCTGTTGATAGTGGTGCTTATACTTTTGGAGCAAATCTAGCAACTGTTGGTAATATGGTTTTAGTCAACAAACCAGCTAATGCTCCCAAAAAACCTCCATTTTCAGACTGAGATCTCATTTGCGATTTTGATATATTTATGTCTAAGCCATGTCTATTTTCCATTGCCTTGTTAATGTTTTTAATTTGAGTTGCTGTCAACAACAAAGGAAAATCCCCAGTAAGTTGATTATTCTTTAACCTGAGTGTTAAATCACTTTTGTTTTCTTATGCTTTTCATACGTGTTTAGCCTTCTGTTAAATTTACTGAATAATTTTGATAAGTCATTTATATTATAAGTTAGATTAAACTATTACTAATTCATTTCCAACAGTATCAGTAACGACATTTTCCTCATACAAGACCAACTCATAAACTTTACATGTATATCTAGCGGTAGGAAGGGTATTTAATTTATATCTCAAATTTATTGTTTTGGATCAATACTGATTTCATTTCCCGTGTAACTTAAATCGAAATATATCATTCCGAAAAGAGTTTTAAAATTAATTGCATTTAGTAAAGTTCCAGTGTTTTCATCATTTTGTTTGTCAGAATAATTAATAACATCTCGGAATATTCTTATAATATTATCATAACTGTATTCAGTTTCTGGATAATAAACTCCATTTCCAGCTTCATATCTTGCTGATCGAAAATAGCAATTATCATCAGCGACATTCAGTTTAATAGTATCTAAAAGATGAGGATTGTGTTTTTGAGAAGAACTCTTGTCTGATCTTTGCATATACACAAAAACATGTTTGGGATTTTTAATGCCAGCCGATATTCTAAATACCGATTGTGTTAGTGGGGCACTTACACTTTCTTGTATAATTTCTCGGAGATAAATTTGTTGATGTCATATCATTTGACATAACATAAGATAAACCATCTGCGTTAAACATTCTAGGTATCCACAAAACTAATTTATGAATAATTACCCGACCATTATTTTCGGGACTGACAAGATCAGCATTTTTGAAAAATAAAACATCCTCCGCCATCAGTTGTAAGCTAATTTGAATTTGACTAGGAGGTAGCATGTTTGTTTCCAAACCTTCAAAGAAGGAATATTTGTTTAGAGAATTATAAAGTTAACTATTTTATTAGTTATGATTAAAGCCTGACGAGCTGTAAATCCTAAATATATAGAGGATCTTAAACGAGTTCCCATTTCATATAAGATTTATGAAACGAGTTATGAATTATTTTAAATTTAACGAGCCTTTTGGCGAGTTAAAATTAAAAATAATTCATAACGAGTTTCATAAGTCTTATATAGAATGGGAACGAGTTTAAGATCCTTTTTATCACATAACATTGGAATCAAATCATTAAAAATTAATTCAGACGGACATAGAACCGCCACGACGTCAGACACACTTTAGCGCCAAAACGTGTGACGTCGTAACCTCGCGTCTCACACATAACGTTGCGTATAAAAGAGTTCGAGTTTTACCTCTTAAGAAAATAGCAGTTTACGCCAACTTTTTAACAAACTAACAACAATGTTTTGTATAACGTGCATTATTTGTAAAAGCTGTCACAAATAATAAGTTTATGACTCAGATCTGGGTGAATTTGTAATAAATAAAATAGTTTCAGTTAATAAACTTGCGTAGTGTTACAGGCTTAACTCAACCAATCAAAATCGTTCCAGGTTGTATTACACGTGTGTCATACAATAGAATATTAAATGGGTGTTCGACACTGCTAACAAGGGACGTTATGTGATAAAACGATCTTCGTCATTTCGGGATTCTGCCACAGCCGCTGTGTCTAAATAAAAGTATTCTTTTGTTCCGGTTGTTTTTGCATACTCGTCAAACTTTTGACATTAACAAATCTATGAAGATCATTTCCATCACCAACTGTTTTTCCATTTTGTTTTTCTTGAATTTGATTAATTAATGAAGCTGCGTCTCATTAAATAATTTTATTAGCATCTGGGAAAGCAGCCCCACCAGCAAGCTTGTTGGCTTGAACACTTATTTCAAAATATGCGTTATACCAATGAAAGTAAAAACTTCTGTCATTTAGTGTAAATTAGCAGGCACTTTTTATTTGTCTTGTAGCATTTCCTGGTCTTGTTATAAGGGTATTTAACTGAATAGGTACATGTTCATGTCTAGTATTATATTTATCACTTCGAAACATCTATATACTATTAGTTAGATTATTTTTTAATTAATTAATTAATTCATCGTTTAATTCTTGTATGAATATTTTTAGTTTTGACTCGTCTTCCAGAAAGTAATCTATTAATTTTCGCATTTACATCTTCTTCAGTTTATATCGCATAATACTTATTCCGTCTATTGGATGTTCACAAAGTAAAATTCGCTTGCATAAATTGTCAGTTATATCGAGAAGTGCTGTGTGCTTTTGATTATACTCTTTAAAAAAAAGCTCTGCTCCTTTCATCCTGGGTTGCTCTCATTTTTCATGAAACCTCATTAACAGCAGTTTCCAGTTCATTTTTGTCAACCATGTTGTTCAAAGTAGCCTCCAGCGTCTTGCCGTCAACCATTCGCTGTTTTATGTCTTCAAACTCTATGTTGATATCGTCAACGTTAGTGTTTATCTGCTCATTTAATTGTTTAATTTGAGTTATTTAGTTATCAAAAGCTGTTCTCATTTGTCTTGAAGCATCAACAACAGTAGCTTCAAGCTCATTATTGTCCACCATTTTTTGACTGATTTTTTGAAACCGTTCATTAATACCTGTATTTGTTCACCTACTATAGAGTTCGCATTCTCCCACTTCACCCTCTTTCTATTTTTAACTCTTTTAAAGCATCACCCAAAAGTTGTATTTCGTCTTTTAAACCGTTTTGAATATCAAACAATTTCTCACAGTTTGTTTGTAATTGCTTTTGTATTTGACTTATTTTGTCATCAAAACCTGTTGTTACATTTTTCATCATCTCTGGAATTTTGTCAATATAAAAATCGTCTATATTCTTTCTTATTCTAAGTAAATTGTTTCGGTCCTACATCATCTGCATCTGTTGGATTACCAACATTGACAATTCTGTTATTGACCATGTTAAGGTCACTTTTTAAAACTTTTTCCTGGTCTTTCCCCTTGTGAAGATAAGTAACCAGATGTTTCTGTTTTACATACTCTGACAATACAATACCAGCATTTGTAATATTAACACTACGAGAACTAGCTTCCTCGCCTCCAATATCATTAAAAAGTCCCATTATATATCAGGTTAGATTAAATTTCACCTATGAAGAAATATAAAAAGTTCGGACTGGGAAAGTAGCATTCAAGGAGTACAGTCAACCACAAAACACAGAAACAAACACGCAAACAGACAAACAAGAAGGCAAAAGTAATAATAAATGCAAACGACATAGCGGGGATTTCTTTATTTACACTGTCCTGTTTTAATGGGATGACAGTAGGATAAGTGTGAGGTTTGGTGCACCCTAGAACCGGTTTAAACCCCCAATGGCCTACTTTGCCACTGACTGTTCCATGGCGGTAGCCCTTTTGTCAACCCTTTTGTGTTTGTGATGTCGTTTGCATTTTTTATTACTTTTGCCTTCTCGTTTGTTTGTTTGCGTGTTTGTTTTTGTCTTTTGTGGTTGATTGTCGTCCTTGAATTCTGCTTTCCCTGTCCGATATTTGCATCTTTCTTCTTACGATAATTAAAAATTGCAAAAGTTTTACGAAGTTTAAGGTAACGGTAGCCCTGATGGAGATAATTAACAATATCAAAATTAAAATCATCTCTCTTGTCATAGATTTTGCTAATTATTTCACCATTTTCAATAGAGGGATGTAAATCGAGAAAAGAAGCGTTAATATCAGAAATATTAGCTTTGTTAAGTTGAAGTTCTATAGAATAAATATTATTAACCATAGTAGAAAAGAAAGGGTTGTCAATGTTCAATACGTCATCCAGATACCGAGAGGTGTCATTAAAGGCTTCAATAACATCTGCCTGGGTATCTGGTGTAAGACTCAACGTGTAATCTCTTTCCTAACAATATAAAAACAAATCTGCGACAAAGGATGGACAGTTCGTACCCATAGGGATACCAACATTTTTTCTATAAACGGTAGTTCCATACATAAAATATTATCTAATAGAAAAATAAATGATTCACAAACTGCATGGCACATAGTGTAATTGTCCAAACTGCCGTTAGGGAAAAACGCTTTAGTATTGTTACAGGCCAAAAATGTAGTATTTTACCTAGCAAAAGTTTTTTCAATGAGAGCAATAAGCTTGCCTTTGATAAGGTTGTGTGGTAAAGGTGTATGTAGAAAAATCGTAAGTACTTATAGATGAAGTTTGACGTTTATTGCAAACTTTATCAAGAACGTCTCCTGAATTTTTAGAAGACCAAATTAAACTAATCCCAGAGTTTTCATAAACTTTAGCACAATATTATTTAAAAATGAGTATGATAATTGTTTTTTGGAAACGGCCAAACACGACATATACAAAATATTGCAGTCTCGGTTTGATTGAGACAGTTCATGAACGGTAGTGAAATATGCTAGCTACCGCTCACGCCCTCTAGCCCCGGATTAAGCAGAACTCAATATTCATAAAATCAATAGTACATAATCTTAACCATCCCAAAGATGGCATGCATATGGCGGTGGACATAGAGATTTTCCTCCCCCATGTCCAGCGGCGTATGGTCCCAGTATCTAACAAAATACTATGCCCCGAAGAGCGAAAAAAACAAAATGGAATTTAGTTGGGAGCAGCGGTTATGAAGCCTGCATATCACAAGTAACAGCCAAAGGACTAAATTAAAAACCAGACAACATTATTATCCTATGAGTGGTTAAACAATACCCAGAACCTTTTTATCGGCCGGAGAAGTGGAACCACCGAATCGAAAATTAAGTAAGAAAACAAAAGCAATTGAAAATGTACCACCGATAACTAAATATAAGTATCGGGCTCAGCGATTTCCAAAGTTCGAATGAATAACAGTCCCGATTGCAAGCGCGGGGAGACGTTTTACTGCCGCCACACTGCACAAGCAACGCCACTGTACTATATAAAAGAGTATGATAATGGACCACGGCGTCTCGGTTTGATTGAGACCCGGGTTGAGCACGTGATCTTTAACGGCAGGAGATATTTGTAGCAGTGCAAGAACTAGAATTGGAAATAAAACGGGTTTTATATGGTTGTTTGTGTAATTTGGGAATCCAGTACATCGTTGGAAGTCTGTTTTGCTTTTCGTCTATTCCAGCCTTGAAAATCTCTTGAGTGATATGCGGTTTTATATGGTTGTTTGTGTAATTTGGGAATCCAGTACATCGTTGGAAGTCATGTTTTGCTTTTCGTCTATTCCAGCCTTGAAAATCTCTTGAGTGATATGCGTCGAAACAACATTATCTTCAGTAGATTGCACTGGAGTATACGAATTAGTACTTTTGCGTTCCTGAGATAAAACACTGACGTAATGGACGTGTCAAATTATATTATTAGCTGCTTTATCAGCAGGAATTAAAAAAATATATATTATAGGGAGAGGTCAGCCGTATAGAAGTAAATACGGGAATCTATGATGTTAAAAATAGTTTTTTTCCATGTAGAAAGGGAATTAGGGTCAGCATGTTCTCTACGACACCATAATATACTAACATTCTGAATAGATTGGGCGATCTGACCACGACATGCATTAAAATCAATCACAGAAGGCAATCTATACGTCGGACCTTTAGAAAACAAATGCCGAATACGTTTATCTATAATATCAAAAGTACCAGTAATGACATGACCGGCCGGACCATAGCAAAACTAAGATGTTGTACACTCGCATTCCTTGGGTTATTGACTATATCAAGGTCAGACACTAATTTGTTGTAGTTGAAAATCATATTTCTATTTGGGTTTTTGTACTTATAACAAATTACAGGATTTTTTGAATTTTTGAAATATTTAGGAATAGAATCAACAACACGATTATCTCGAAAATACTTGTTATATCAATAAAATCAGTGCCCTTATTAAGATAATTTTTTTTTAGAAAATGTCTGACGTGATCAATATGGGGTCGGAGAACATGCTGCGTATAACTTTGAATTATGGAAGCAGTGTTATACAAAGGATCTGTTCGAATGAAAATTTTGTCTGCTTCCTCGTCAATCAGCTTAAGTGAAGAAATGGATAGAGAAGTGAGACCAGAAAGCATCGAGTGATTTCAAGACTGTTTAAAATAGTACGTAAATCAGCGACTGACATAGTAATACGTCATTTCCGTTTGATGTTACCATGACGTATACAACCATGAGAACTAGATTTAATGGAAAATATAGCAAAAATGTCAGTATAAGGCTCTTTTGAAATCTTTCCTTGTTGATAAATATTATCATTAAGGCCCAGTGGAATGGTGTCTGCAAGCTTTTCATCCACTTTAGTTCTGCTATATGTCTAGCTTTTATTTAAATCTTTTTGGTTGCATCATTATCATAAATTATATATTCAACAGATTGAACAGTGACGTTACTAAAACTATGCCTTGACTGTCGAAAGTGTTGGTACAGGTAATTCTTTAACTTTTTGGGATTGCCTGTATTATATTTATGCTTACGGCATTGAACTTTAAAGGAACGACCTGTTTGTCCAACATATTGTATACCACAACGTGGTGCATTTCAAGTCGAAGCATAAATGACGTGAGAAGTACGTCAATCAACATTTGAAGCTAGACCTATATTAAATGTTCTACCATTAACAGTTGATTTAATGGTGGACTTTCAAGATCAATAATTGCAACAAATGCACCTCTTAGCATTGCACTTGCTAATAGAAGGAAACACTCCGCGTTTAGATTGAATTAAACGATATCTGAATGGAGATGTTATGTGATATTTTCTCAAAACAGGTGATCCAAGAGATGTTAAAGAAACGTTTGAGCCGTTATTAAAAATCCTGGTAAAATTATTGGATGGAACGTGGAATGAGGTTGCCGAATGAAGATTTAAAGGTGTAAGACGTACAAATGGCTTAGATCTAAGAAATGTAGAGTTATTATGTGGAATATGTATAGATGACGCAGAGTGTAACCGAAGAGGAGAACTATTTATTTTAATTAATTTACTAATTCAAAAGAATCGAAAACATCCAAAACTTGTTTTACAATATTTTCAAATCATTATAATATCATATGATATTAATATTTTAAATAATGGCTTTAAAAAAAATTATCTATGTAATATTATAATGGATCATATAGAAAAAGAAATCGATAATTAAAAAAATTGCACGAAGCAAACTTTATTGGTTAATTTTGAAAATACGAGCAGAATTGATAAAGAATTAATAGTTTTTGCAAACTTGAAGTATTTGACTGAAAGAATTATATCCAAAGTCCAAAAGGGGGCGTGAGAGGTGTTGCTTCTTTCATTACTTCTCATGAACAGACTCAATAAAACCGAGTCTGCTGCTTTATTGTCTTAATTGTGTTTGTTACTCCCAAAGGATCACCTTTATCAGTATTTATTAGAACTGACGTGGAAAATAAGAAAAAGTATATAAAAACTTTAAACAACTTATGCCATAAAATAATCTCATTGGCAACTAATGGTATCATAAATGAAAATTATTTTTTATTTATCACTACAATAAAAGGGAATTGATATTATTATGTATGCTGGTTAAAATTAATTAAAATATTGTCTATATACTATTTTATAATGAGTGTCAAAGAAATTGAAAAATCCCTCGAAACAATATAGCAAGGTTTTTGCTGTAGAGATTATAGACAAGAGTTAGCAACTTGTGAAATAATCAGTAGAATTGGAAGTTGGCTTTCTGAGAGAAGTGGCTGAAACAATGGAATCAGTAGATAAGCATTATGTAAACAGGGTGAAGTAAAAGCCTTTGAGAGGCAGTTCTTATAAAGAGTTACCAAAAGAGCTTTCTTATCCTAAAACAGGTCTAATAAACATAAAAAAATGAAAAAGATAATGAATGCTTTGGAGAATGCCATCTGGCATATAAATTTACTGCTGCAATACATCCTCAAAGAATACAAAGTACAAAAAAAACATATTGATGATCTTGATTACAAGGGAATTACATTTCCTGTTACCATAAAGCAAATTCCAAAAATAGAAAAAAAAAAAGATATATGTTTTAATATATTTGGATACGGGGATAATGGAGTGTACCCTTTGTTTTTATCAAAAAATGAAGCTGAAGAAGAATGTGATATGCTTTTGATTACTAAGAAAGTAACAAATCATAAAGTGTGGATAAAATCGGTTAATATAACCAAACATGACACAAAGCAAAAAAAGTGGTTTTGCAAAACATGCTTGCAGTGCTTTACATATGAAAAAGTCTTGAAAACACACACACCTGACTGTCTTTCATATAATTGAAAACAAGCAATAAAAATGCCAGACGAAAATGAAAAGGTTTACTTTAAAAACTATGACAGGCAGCTAATGAACCCGTTTGTCATATATGCTGACTTTGAAGCAATAACTGAAAAATAATCTTCAGCTTCAAATAATCCTGAAAACTCATACACAGAAGCATACCAACAGCATACTGACTGTGGTTACGGGTACAAGATTGTTTGTTGCTATGATGATAAATAGTCCAAGCCTGTCCTGGCATACAGAGGACCAAACGCTGTTTACACTTTTTTAGAAAAAGTGATAGAGGAAGAAAGATATTGTAAAAAAACTACATGAATGCATATTTTAAGATTTGACGATGACAGTAGTAGAAGAAAAAAAATCAGAGCAGCTGAAAAATGTGTGACAAACTGTGCATGGCATGTGACAAAGTATTTAGAGATCATTATTATAATTGGAAAGTTTAGGGGAAGTGCCCACGATGCATGTAAACTTACTTTCAGGCTAACTAAAAAAATACTCGTTGTATTCTCTGGGTTTTGAACTTAAAATATCTCTATGCCCACCGCCATATGCATGCCATCTTCGGGATGGTTAAAATTATGACTATTGATTTAATGAATAATGTGTTCTGCTCAACTCGGGGCTAGAGGGCGTGAGCGGTATCTAGCATATTTCATTACCGTTCACGAACAGTCTCAAACCGGGACTGCAATATTTCGTATGTGTCGTGTTCGGCCGTTTCCAAAGGTCCACTCTCATACTCTTGATTTAATTACCAATATCGATCAGTACCTGTTCATAGAAAAAGGACTAAGGGATGGCGTAAGTTAATTTATAACCAAATATTCTAACAATATATATATGGAAAACTCGGACAGCAGTATGGAAAGTAACTATATAATGTATCTCGATGCTAATAACCTTTATGGGTGGGCTATGTGTCAACCGTTACCAACTGGTAATTTTAAATGAGTTGACAAATTCCAGAAAGGAAAATCAAATTATATTGTTGAGTGTGATCTCGAATATCATGAAGTGTTGTATGACTTTTCAAGGCGATATCCATATTGTCAACCCTTTTGTGTTTGTGATGTCTTATTTGGCATTGTTTTCATCTATAAATTTGATCTTTGTTTCTGTTTGTGTTTGTGGTTGACTGTCATCCTTGAATGCTGCTTTTCCTATTCGATTTTTATATCTATATTTACATAATGACTACTTAATTTGGGGGCAAGCAAAGAAAAGAAACTCGTCACAACATTGAATGATAAGAACAAATGTGTTACACACTACAGAAATTTAAAACTGTATGAAAAGTTGGGACTAAAAGTTTAAAAAAGTACACGGGATACTCCAGTTTGACGAGTCGCAGTGGTTAAAAGTGTATTGTGTGACGCCTACATTACGTCAATGTTTTATATCGTGAAATTGGTACCACTAATTGTATACTGCAGTTCATTCTACTGAGGATGATGTGGTTTCCACACATATCACTATGTGCACTACTTTCAAGGCTGGGGTAGACGAAAAGCAGAACAAATTGCCAACTATGTACTGGATTCCTAAATTACAAAAAAAATCCGTAGAAGGCCCGCTTTATTTCGAATTCTAGTGCCTGCACCACCACAAACATCTCCAAACTTTTAAATTCCTGTCTTACTGCCGTTAAAGATCACGTTAAACAATACTGTGATAAAACTTATAAAAACTCTGGGATTAATTTGATTTGGTCTATTAAAAATTCAGTAGTCATTCTTGATAAGATTTGCAATAAATGTCAAGTTTCATCTGTTAGCACTTCTCTACCCCTCTGCATGTGACAGTGTGTTTGTTAGATTGCAGTGGTTGTATTCTACCCCGGCAACCGCACAGGGAATTTTGATATAATGTAAGTGGTTCCAGTCGTAAATCTGTATATACTTTAAAGGTAGTACAGCAGACATTTTCTAGATTTTTTTAAATGTTCTAATTCATAATAAAACTGTAATTGCAATCAAAATAGTGAGTAAGCATCGCGCTTTTCGGGGCTAGAATAATTTCACCCATGATGTTGAATGAATTCGGGCTTAAAATGCTCAAATGAACCCTGGTGCGTATACTAGGATAGCACATATTTCTGTGTAGAATGAATTTCTTTGTAAATAAGGAGTTACTTTTAGGCCCCTCTATTTTGTTTTTGACCTTAAGATAAAAATATCGGTCCCGTAGACCCCACGAAAGGCTTGATGTACCCTCTTTAATAAAAGTAACATAGCTGTGCAGATTGTGTAACTTGATATAGTAACTGAGTTACTCTTGTGAAAAATGTCATTACTTATATATTATTTTCTCCTCCTCCTCCTCCTTCTCCTCCTCCTCCTCCTCTTCTTCTTTTTCTTCTTCTTCTTCTTCTTCTTCTTCTTCTTCTTCTTCTTCTTCCTTCTTCTTCTTCTTCTTCTTCTTCTTCTTCTTCTTCTTCAAAATAAATTGAATTAAGTTCGGTTTTAAGACGCAGCAACAAATAAAAGGTTATATAGCGCCATGTAGATCGAGTAAAAATATTGGAAATGGACCTAGAACCTTCTCACCTGCCGAACTGCGGAGTTGCTGCAAATTCTATTTAGACACTACATTTACGCGGGAGCCACTTTTTGTTTTTCTAACACTACTCTAGTGATGTGAGCGAGATGGCACCTGAAACAATACAGGGGTCATGATGAAGACCTTTAATGAGCATGAACAGAAAATGATAAAATGAACATCAATTTATTTTTATTTTTGGTGGGGGTGCGGGGCGGGGAGGTGGGGGGGGGGTTCTACCCCTCTGCCTACTCCTCCAAAGGGATCTGAAGTGGCCCTATTCTTTGCCCCGGAACCAAACGATCTTGTTTATTTTCTCGTTCTTACCATACCTTAGTAAACGAACACGTATGTGGATTAACAATGTTTTAATTTAAAAACATATCAAGACATACATGTATATATGGCAAGCCGTTTTCAGTTTTCACGATATCTGTAAATCAATTACCGATATCTCTAATTCAATTATCGATTTAAAAAATTAAATTACTGATATCAAAAATTAATTAGCAATATCAAAAATTATTTTTTGATAACAAAAAAAAAGAACTAGCAATATGGCTAATTCAATTACAGATATCGCTATATCTATTTTCGATATCAATTAGCGATATCGCAAATCCAATTTCAGATATCAACAACACAAACTGTATAAGCGATATCAATAACTGAGTTAGCGATATCCGGAATTGAACGAATTTGCGATACCTGTAATTCAATTTTCGATATCAAAAGATCATTTCTTGTTATCGCAAATTCAACTTTCAAGAATCACACTGAACGCTCCCTATTATAGCTTGAAATATTTACACCGCTTCGCAGCATTACTCGAATGTATATCACCATATTGGTTAAGTCATACTAGTGACGCGCGTCAGATTCCCACCACAACGCATTTTCGTTCAAAATCAAAGTTATCTTCAACGTTTTGCAATGTCACTTCGTCGATTGCTCTATCTATAGTATATTTACATGAAAGTAGTGTTAAAACCTTCATCTGTTTTGACAACATGCAAAGCAAACCAAACATCAACACTTGTGGCTAACGGCCATATTGTGTATGTAGCAACTGCTTAGCAACTGCTTAGCAACAGTGCACTATTTTCTGTGCCGTTGCCTTCCGGCCAACACAATGTCAAGATTTTGAACATACCGACGTTGAAGCGGGATCCCGAAGAATGACGGGATTGGCCGAGTTTTCACGATTGCCCCGCCATGTTGAATTAAGCGCGAGACTGGTACCCTTTTGAAGCAGGGCCAATTTATTTATTTTTTAAAAAGAGGGAAGTCCATATTCACTCTTACAATAATTCTATTAGCGAGATCAAAAAACTGAATCAACGATAGCAACAATTCAATTCTCGATATTAAAATATATGGTATTTAGCGATATCAATAATTGAATTACCGATATCGCTAATAGAATTGATTTTTGATATCAGTAATTGAATGTTTGATATCAGTTATTGAATTTGCGATATCGCTAAATAGTGATTAAATGTGAAAACGGCTTGCCATATATATAACAATGGTAAAACTAACTGCGACTTAATTAAATAATCCTTCCTGATTAAGTCACGTTTTACGTGTACGTTGTCTATGCTGATTAGATTTCGAGATAATAGTTAATACACATTGTCCTTCATATTGATATACTATGTAAGTTATGACCTTGCTGATAAAGAACTGAAAAGGTCCATTTTACTCTATGACTATTGTCTATATTAACAATGCCATTTATATTTAGTCCTAAAAATCCATAATAAAGATTTAAATAGAATAAAAATGTCTTGCTTTTATGTGTAAGCCACGCAAAGAAAGTGGAGCGTATATATAGTGCTTTGTACATCCATCCGCCCAGTCCCGTCCCGTCCGCACGTCCGTTTGAAAAAGGCGTCCATGGCCGAGTGGTGAGAGTCTCTAACTTTGAAATCACTTGCCCCTCGTCGCTTTGTCAGTTTAGGTATTTTTTTCATACAATAACTGCCATACAGCTCCAAACTTGATAACACATCATACTTACATTTACAGGAAAGCAACAATAAGTAGGTGAACTACATTGACCTATTTTTCGTACCCTGTTGTGTTTAGTTCATTTCTCGCACAACAACAGTCATACATCGCCATTAAATGTTAAAGTTGCCGAGCCGTTATCGATGATTGCCGAGAAAAAGAATACATATAATTTATTTCGTTTGAACGGAGTGAATAAGCCACCTGATATCTTCACCGCGTGCACGTCGCAGAGTGGGCACTGGTGACATTCATGTTTTTTTCGCGGAGATCATGAGTGTCACCAGACCGAGAGTGAGGATGTCCCCTGCGCCCCCATCAAGGCACTCAATGGATGGCAGTATACGAACTTGGAAGAGTCCGCGGGCCAAAGCTGAGATCAACATCACACAGTAGCAGTAACAGTAGAAGTACATAGTTAGTAATAGTTAGGGATCGACGCCGAAGCCTACATTCGACCGTAGTCTGACAACCTTAGAGGGACTTCATCCATGCAGCCATCTGATAATGTTTACAGCGCAGGGGCCATTTTGTGATGAGTGTGGCCCCAAAACAAGGACCCCGACCATATACCAGTAGCGGATGCAGGACAGCACCACCTAGCGGATGTAGGAGCCGCCACCACCACCAGCCACGCCAGACAACACTTCACCGCCGCAGCGACAACTACACAGAGCGAAAGCGACACATCATCTACATACAGACAACAGAATCGACACCACAGCAGCAGAACCAGATCAACCTACATACTCATCTAGAAAAGTTGTGCCCATCTCGTCAGGGTTACCTCCACGTGTTCGTTGGCGGAAGGACTCTAAACCTTAGAACTACACACACACACACACGTAGTGAATAAGACATAAATTATTTTCTCTCACCGTTAAACAAAGTTATATAAATGCGTCGTCTGCTTGTATTTTGTGGCTAACGGCCATATTGCGTATGCGCAGTAGTAATGGTCAGTATCACGTGACGTATCACGGGATGTATCACGTGGTGTTTGAAATATTGGTCATTCAAGTTCTGCTTTCAGTTAAATTTATGATTTTGGGAGGCGTAAGTTCGTAAGAAACTAGGGGAACGTTTTGTGTGGTTTTAAAGGCATTTATTGTTTATAATTATTTATTATATGTTTTGTTTGAATTTTGTGAAATTCGTCGATCGTTGCAGACACTTGTGTAAATCACTATATGTAATTAAAGATTAATTGAGTACAATTCCAGTGTTCGTTTGGTTTATGTAAGTTTGTTTGGGTGTTTTGAGAGAAAAACAGCATACTCATTACGTGGTCCGAGTATTAACTTTCATACCCCATCCAACCCCTTCTCCAAGATGCGAAAGCGGGGTTGGCTGGGGTATAAAATAAAACCTTAATTTCCGCTTATTATAAAATTAAAACATGTGATAGGTAATTATAAACAGGTTATCGCAATTTTTAGCAAACATGTTTTTTAAATGTTTTATTGTCCGTAGCTTCAAGGTAAATGTCACACTTAGAGGTCAGAAGATGCCTTATGACCCTGTATTTGAATGATTTGTTTGTTTGTTTGTTTGTTTGTATGGTGTTTAACGTCATGTTCAACACATGTAAGGTTATATATTATGACGGTCGATTTTTTGTGGTGTAGACTGACCGCCATTATGCGACTACCCCCAAGCGGACACTTCCTGTGATGCAATGGGTGTGCTACAGGTGTAACACACCCATTGATTGTTGCACTGAGTTGTGTGTGAATTAAAATTTAAATGCTCTGTTGTCATTCATATCTGGGCCCAAATTAAAAATGAATAACTTACATTCTCATCACAAATGACACATATGCTGCCAAAAAATCCACAGAAAAATGGGGGTCATGTATCTTCTAAGAAAGAACTTGTCTCATGAATGAATGGTCCCTTTAAAAACATAAACACTGAGATGCCATAATATTGTATTCATACACTCATTTCCATATAAGCAAAATAAATTAAAAACTCACAATTTTAACATGGCAATGCTTGAAAAATGTAACAAATAGATCAACAATGTGACATAAACCAAAAATAGCACTTTAAATTAGTGAATATGCCTTTTTTTACAAAAAGAAATCAGAATTATTTATTGACGCCATTATGCGACTACCCCAGGCCGACACTTCCTGTGTTGCAATGGGTGTGCTACACCTATAAGAATACTTAACTATGAGTGAATTTTCAAAGCAGCTATTCTGACAAAGCCTGGACTATAACGCATTAAAGAAAGAAAAGTTGTCGCGAATCGACTAAGAATCGATCAAGATATACGCGTTTCAAAAGAGAACAGAGCGGTCGACAGCAACAAAAATCAGCGTACTTTTTTTCAGTTTTAACCTGCCTTAACTGTTTTATAAAATGACATTGGGCATACCTATACTTGATATAATGGATTAAATGCTTCATATAGTCAATAAACATGAAGAAATCAAGAGGTTTAGCTACCAAAACTGCTCTTTGAATGCAAAATGTGCTGATTTTCATGCCAGCATCCAATTTTCAAGGCAATTTTTCACTTTTGGTGGCATCATACCTTAATTTGGTAACACTATATGAATATACAGGCATCACAAATACTCCTAAATGCAAGTCTGGTACTAACTTTGTGATTAAAAGCCAAATTTTAATGACTGGGCAGCATACTCTGCCTTCAGTTCTCTCTGACATTATCTCAGTAAACCCAATTTTAGGGGGTAAGGGGAAGGATTTTGTGGTGTCATACCTATAAAAGCAGGATTTTAAAAATAATAGTGCTAAATTATGATGACAAATACACAAATCTACATGTTGATACCAAACAAGCCAAGTTTTAGTGGAAAATGTTTCACCAGGCCATCATTTAAAGACTTAAAAAATCTGAAACTCCAAATTACGGCTTTCCGCAGCGAAAAATAGCAAAAAAAAATTAAAAACCGGTTTTAAAAGAGTGTAAAGTGTTTTTTTGAAGATAAATAATCATTCTAAAAGGAAAAATGCCAGTTAAGTAAGAATCTGAGAGAAAATGACAATTCACAGATCCCGCCTTATAGGTGTAACACACCCATTGATTGTTGCACTGAGTTGTGTGTGAATTAAAATTTAAATGCTCTGTTGTCATTCATATCTGGGCCCAAATTAAAAATGAATAACTTACATTCTCATCACAAATGACACATATGCTGCCAAAAAATCCACAGAAAAATGGGGGTCATGTATCTTCTAAGAAAGAACTTGTCTCATGAATGAATGGTCCCTTTAAAAACATAAACACTGAGATGCCATAATATTGTATTCATACACTCATTCCCATATAAGCAAAATAAATTAAAAACTCACAATTTTAACATGGCAATGCTTGAAAAATGTAACAAATAGATCAACAATGTGACATAAACCAAAAATAGCACTTTAAATTAGTGAAAATGCCTTTTATGACGCCATTATGCGACTACCCCAGGCCGACACTTCCTGTGTTGCAATGGGTGTGCTACACCTATACCATTATACAGAGTATTTTCAACTTCCTGTGAGCAAATTACTTTTCTTATCTCAAAACCGAAGAGCTTTTAAAGAGACATTCAAATCTGACTGACGTTGTTTTTTATGGCTTAATTGTTTGATTCAATATGAGAAAAAGGATGTCATTATTTTTTAGAAAAAAATCCTTTTCGACAAAATAAGAGGGCTTAAAAGGGCTTCGGCTAAAGCAAAATTCCTTCGTTTTTCACACGTAAATCCAGAATCTTCAAAATCCCATATCTCGACAACCGTTCCAGTATTTTGCTTCAAATAAAGGGATTTTAAATTGATTTCATCAACAACATGTGATTTTCAACCAGTTGAAGCTATCTTGAAAATAATATCTACTCAAAAATGATATTTTCAGGGGTCAAAATAGCAGATTTTACCATAAAACTCCACCGTTTTTGTATATATTCAAAATCTGCCTTCAGATGAATTAATTAACATTATTCAGCAGTATCTGTATGTGAAACCATCAATAAAATGCAACTATTCAGTTTAGATATGACAAAAAATAATTCGGAGACTATCCTCCCCAACACCATTTTTAGGGCCATGCCATGTTTTACAATATGCTCATTACACAATATTGCCTGTTACTGTACTGTTTACTGTAAAAAAAAATAAATAGATATTGTTTATACCATCTTTCCAGGTCATTTTCATGTAACCATGCAGCCAATAAGCACTGTTTAAAATACAGATCCATGCAAATACATTAAAATGAAGATGGTGGGGTAGAAAAAAACTTTTGAAAAACATACAAAAGGTTATATTTTTTGCCAACTAAATAATTTAATTTGTAAAATGTATTAAACTGCATAACATATTTGCATATCGACACTAACCGTATAGAAGCGATGAACTCAAAGTCAGAGTTTACCTCAACATCTTTTTCAAAACAGACATAAGCGGCTTTTCGGACAGATGTAGATCGTCGCTTTCTGACATTTTTGCCAAACAGTGTATGCAAAGCCCTCAGAAATGAATAAAACTTACTAGATATACCTTTAACTGTGTCAAACATGTGCATTACAGGCCAATTTTATATACCAGGTGTAAGGTATGGCTAATTGTGTGTCCACAACCCTTAAAAAAAGAATTTAAATTACCTATGTTGCATCATAAAACTTTCAAATTTTTAAAAAAACATGAAAAGAGAGAGTTATAAGAAAAGTCAAAACTCACCATAATTCAACATTTCTCCCACTTTCAAATCATTGTGTTAGAAAAAAAGTATATCTATGCAGAATCTATCTTTAGGTCATACTACACCAATTCATTTGCCATAGGCCTACCTTATAGCTCTAAGCTCTGTACTGAGTTCCCTAATATAGGAAGCTATATTTTTTATTACTTGTTTTGAAAGACCTATCATAGTTTTATCAAAAAAACATACATAAGCCGTACGTTGAGTATGTTTTTAAAAAGCTGTTCGGGTCGGATGGTGTTGACCCACCTACTTGCATGTAGAAACATGAGGAAAATGTAAAATATAATTCTTTTTTTGATTGTGCAACACATTATGAATACATTGCACTAATCCGAGCCTTCTCTGACCCTAAAAGCCTTTTTTTTTTTCTTTTTTTTTTTTTTGCGGCTATATAGGGTCAGAGGAACTCCTATAGTGAAAACCGGGGGATTACTGATCACGCACAGTCATGCACTTTCAACGATGTTTGCTGTGTCGGGTCGTTTTTTTACGATAATTTAGCTCAACAGATCGATCAATTAATGTTTATTATACCAAGTTGCAATGATAAAGCCGCACCTTTATCGATGGTAGTGACACAATAAAACATTTATGTTTTAAAGTACACTTTTATTTACTGTATCCGCCATATTGCATTTTGCATATTAATTAAATTCCCGTGATATTCTCGCGAGAGGTGAAGGCATTCATATTTCCCTCATCAAATAAGTCCACTATCAACTGACAGCATCGAGGGATTTTTGGAGTGGAACAGACTCTTCTCGGAGCCTAATTAGGGTCTAAACTTTAAAAATAAGTAATTGGATGTTGTTCAGAGTATTGCTAGTGCAAAAAGGAAAAGTTGGTCGCAATTTTGAAATGTTTTGAATTTTGCGGGAAATATTTATCGAAGCACCGGTCACTATCACGTGACATTTGACCTGAATAATAACAAATGTTGGAAATTTAATTTTTTTTTAACTTCGTCTGAAACGGTTGACCATTACAACTTTATTAAGGTTAATAAAACAAATATTTCGGTTCAGATAGGTAAATAAATATATTGATAATCGGTTTATATGCTTGAAATGTTAATCCAATGAATACTTACATAGATATATTGATTTAAAACCAAGAGGGTAGTTCCTCTCCCTCGCGGGAGAGGAGATCCCCGTGTTTTTACTATAGGAGTTCCTCTGACCGTACACAGCCAGATGAAATATCAAAAATCGTAAAAAGGGCTGGTAAGGTCAGAGAAGGCTCGGATTAACATTGCACAAGTGTATGATTTAACCTTTATAAGTACTCTTTAAAAGTTGAATTTTAATTTTTTCGCAAGATTTTTTGGTTTGTTTACTTTGTCAACCAATCAAAATTAAGAGATTCTGTGTAATAGCTCCGAATTTACCCTGGAACTTTGATTGGTTGGTAATTGGTGTAGTCTGATCTGTAAAGACATATTTCCGAACGCTAACTATTCATTGAAAAAGCATGGAAAGCTTGCTTAATTACAGCTGACATGCTACATGACCGAGCAGTCAGGAATATAAGTTGAGGCCAGATTAAAGTTATTTGGTTTAAACATATTTTATTTCACATATTCTTACAACATAGTATTTGTACACAGTAGAAGAAAAAGGATAAAGTCATAAAGTTATTTCTTTGTTTATCCTTGCTATATTGAATATTATCTAGGTTATAGCTAAAAACAACAAAAATGACTTCAGGAAAAAACTATGTTAATAATTTAGCTGTACTGAATACAAAACTTTTCTGATAATTCGTATTGTTTTCGAAAAAAAATCAAATCAAAACACAATTAATGAAATGTTTACTTCATACAAAAGCTTTATTGAGCGGGCCTCGTATCTGGTATTTAATTGAATAACACAATTTGCTCAGGCAATGTATGTCTAACAGTGATTTACAGTAAGCATTCATTCTATTGGGTATGCAAATTTTGCTCTTGGACATGCAGAGTTGATGTGAAAGCTTAAAATATTTTAAAGGGACATAATCTTTTTAAGTAATTACCGAAATGGGCTATACCTTATTTCGATAGGACCAAGTAGACTGGTACCCGGTACGCAGTGTAGTCTAATGGTCCCCTAAATCACACTCATTAGCGCAGGTCGTTATTGGTTTAGTTCTTTATCTAAAGGTTATAATAGCGTAAATGAGTCTCCATTGCCCTTCCATAGTAAAGTTAGAATGTTGACAACCTGTTAAAAACTCAAACCTGGTTAGAATTCTGGGAAACTTACATTATCATGCAAATAAACATATTAATACCTTTTAAGAAACATTTCTTCAGTTGTATACTAACACCGGGTCAAAGGTCAAAGCTATTTTTACCACTTGCAATTTCGTCCCCTGTCTACTTTCACTTCTGAAATGTATATCAAAAACTTTCAAAAACATGATGAACTCCCTTTTCAAATATCAACAACATGTCCAGAATACAGTTACAGCCAAAAATTAACAGGAAATTGCACTAAAAAAAGGTTTTAAAGAAAAAAAAGATTAGCACTCTTTAATACAGAACTACTTTCGATGCACCAGGAAAGCACATCCGGCTGATTTAGTGGAATTAAACCTAAACAGTCTTGCAAACAGTCTTGCAAACAAACAAAAACAGGGGCCATCTTGCGAATGGCCGTCTTTTCCCAACATGCTTCTAAACTGCTTTCAGATCCTTACTATTATAATGTGTATATAATATATGAGAACATTATGAAATAAATATACCAAACTACGGCGCTTTCCCGTAAATCGGGTAATTGATCCTGATGACTTTTTTACGGTGATGCACCTAGGGGACAGTCACATATTACTACTAAAAGATGGAAAGATGGTCAATGAAAACGACCTTGACCCACCTTATATGTTAATATACGACCTTGACCCACCTTATATGTTAATATAACTGACAGTGATACAATGGTGCATCCGTGTCCCTTTTTGACATATTTTTCTAGTTTTCAATGTACAACTAAATGCATATTTGGTATTTACATCGGATAAGTTTTTTTATTATTTAAAGAATAATTCTAAACTTCGGAAACATGCACAACCCATCCAGACAACATATTCGTGTTTATATACGTTGCATTGCATACTGTTTTCATAATAACAGGGTATTATACTATAGTATACTATATTATGATGTTATATTGGCAAAAGGCCGAAGGCCCGGGCCTATATTACAGTCCGAGGACCAATAACTCGGACAAGATGAAAACAATTAAATAATTACAATTTTATTAATTAACTTCCACTATGTGCAGTAGAATTTTATTTTAATAAAATGATTTATACATGATTTGTGTATATTTATAGTAGCTTTAACATATAGGTTGATTTAGCGAAGTGAACGACGTTAATTAGAGATTAATACATGGGTGGTGCGTTATTGTCCGTCATATCGGCCCGAGACCCCAATATCGGCCCGAGGGCTTTAGAATGAGGGCCGATATTGGGCGAAGGCCGATATGACGGACAATAATAACGCATCACCCATGTTTTAATAATTTTATCACATATATAGATCTACACATTTTCATTGGGATTTTATCTAAAAAATAAATAAAAGGATATTAAACTGTTACCGAATTAATTTATAAAATACAAATAACAAAAATAAATGAACGAAAACAATAAGACAGTTTTAACTTTAATTTTATTGTCTGTAGTTTATTCTCTCTTTTTTTTCAAGTCGTCCATTCCATTCCTATTTCGATACCATTATTTCCCGTTTCTTGCTGTTTCAGAGCATTTCTGAATGCTGATACTCCTTATCTAAAGGAATATGATGCTCATATCATCGGAGTAGCTACTATTAGGCCATATAGGCCTGGGCCTATGCATAAATTTGAAATGAACTCAATGAAAAATGAAAACAATGAAAAGTCCAAATATGCAATAAAAACTGAAGCCGGAGGTGGTGGCAGTTAATGGTCAACATTTGTTTCTTATTTTATTTTACAGTGTAGGTAATTCAACTTTGTCAAATGTTAATTCTAAAATTTGTCGAAAATATTTACCACGCAAATGTTCGGTCAGATATACGCCAAAACGCACCACTACATAGCTAAGTTTTAAAAAAAACGCAGTGGGAGCATGCTCTCGACCCCTAGCTTGTCGAGCTTATATATGTACTTCAGGTCAGCTACGCCCCTGCATAACCTCTTCTCGGTTAAAGACATCACACCAGCCTAATCCATCCTATAGAAATAAAAGGGGCATAATTATGATTGTTTTGTTCATGCATTGTGACAAGTACGAGAATTTCATGCAAAATTGGAGATTGGTATGTACTGTTATATTATGAGGCCCCGACAAACAATTTTAAATCCGATTTTATGTGTAACAGTACCAGCATGATTTAATTTCAATATTTTTAGTATTGATTTTGGTTAAGTTTAAGACAACATATATTATATTGTTAATTTAATAATAATTATGTGTAAACTTACATTAATTGGGTCTTTTAAAATGGTTTCCAAACACAGTATTTGGACAATAAACTGACCCATCTTAACCAAATTCGATTTCGGTATCCATAGGATGATCGACGTGCGTTGTCAAAACTAATGTTTTCATTGCAATGACACACGGCTAAGTTTGTTTTTAAAATGTACTGTATATCACCACAAGAACCTATTCTTTTGTCGTGAACAATTTTAGTGTGTTATTAAAAGATTCCACTAAATAAGAGTCCATACTGAAAATGTAATTCTGGGGAGTTTTGTAAACGTCAAAACTTTTGATTGTCGATAATAAAAGCTGTTTTGAAAAAGGGCCTCTTATGATAATACGACTTGGCTCATAATTTTTATCTGTTTTACATCTGGATGCTGGATCCTAATTTAGAGAAAATACCATACATGGGACATATGTGGGACTAGAAAGGATATTTTGTCATGATTGTAATGTTGTTTATTGTGTATTATTTCAGTCTATACATATTTGTTATAATAAAATAAATTGAATTTGCAGATTTTACCTGTTTAATCTGCCATATTTAAATATTTCTATTCGAAACAGTAAAATGAACATTTAGCAATTGTAAGAAACATTGCACATTGTAGTCTTATATAAAATTATGTCAGGGCCTCAATAAATATTTTCCACAGTAGAGGATTAACAAGTTTGTGATCGTCTCTAGTTGTAAAATGTCCGTGATCTTTTGATTCTGGTGTGATGTCTTTAAGTACCAGCTGATGATGGCCTGGACTGATTTTAATGCTGGACTTTTATTCTTAGATCTGAAATTCCTAATATACACCTTTAAATATAGGACCATGTGTAAAGAAACCAAGGAAGTCTGTACACAGATACTGTTTATATAGTTTAATTGCTGTTTAAACATTCATATGTATTTAATATGTAGCCTAATATGTATTTAATATGTAGCCTAATATGTATTTAATATGTAGCCTATTCATTAGCTACTATTCATACCAATTTAAAATATTGTCATCAATATTCAAGTCAATTAATTTTCTCAAATGCAAATATAATTAATAATAATGTAGATCTACATTGTATTCAGCCAGACAGGATTTTTTTAACCAAATGTTAAAACCTATATAAGTCCAATTTTAATATCAATATCTTATTACTAGTATTTATAATTTTAATGAATTATTATTTTAAAGGGACACACGGTTTGAAATCGGTGTTTCGATTTATATATCCAGTTTCATTTTTACTTTTACTCTGGTTACATTTATATAAATCAAATTGTAAGTATTCACTATTCCGTCTTATTATGCTATCAGTTTTAATATATTATTGGTGCAATAATATCAAAAATTAATAATATGCAAAAACAAATGGCTTAATACAATTCTTATAATTAACATTAATGATTGAGCACATGCAATTTATGTAGAAAAACTAACGGGACGCCGCTAGTTTTTAAAATATCAAGATTGCCATGTGTCCCTTTAAAGATACACTAATTGTGGTAATAAAGCAGTGTCATACAGCCAACACACTGTACCGCGCAGAACTTTGCATACGGGGGTGCCCGTCTGTAAATATAGCAGCCTGATTACCTTGACCTCCGAGATAATATATAGTGATGCCCCCACAATAGCGTAAACAATGGGGTTATTGTGTTAGAATCGAATAATAAATACGTACCTGTATTTTATCGGTGAATAAAATACAGTTAGTCGTTCGGATGCGAGTGTGCTAAGGCACTCGTGATTTAATTACTACGCATCCGAACTCCTAACTGTATTTTATTCACCGATAAAACACAGGTACGTATTTATTATTTCTTAAATAAACACCAACAACCCTGAAAATGGTTACCAAATTGTGTAAAGTATTAAATCAAGTTGAGCGAACCCTCAGTGGGAGGTTTATTTTTTCAGTAAGTGATCGCGCGTTAGGCATGCTACTTTCGACGAAATTCATACCAACAAAACCCACTCTTCGATATAATACACTTAAGGATTCCCAAGTTTAAGGTCAAACCTATAATTGTAAAATGGTTAACGCTAGCAGACTGTATCATGCACTACTTCCTTCTTTCATTCTTATATATAAAATCCCCTAAAATCACTTTGTGTTGGTATTAACGTAGTTTGGAATTAACATTGTTCGATTTGGGTAAAACAAAAGACTGGAGTTTATTTCAGGACTTACCAACACAGTATATCTAGAGCAGCACCAGAGAGACGGGAATATGATACATAGGAATCCGGGAACTGCCCTACTGTTACTTATAAATATATTATTAAAACATATGATGCTCTGAGGATGGACTCCGATAAACCGGACTTGCCGGTTTACGTCCCCATCCCAAGGACGAAGCTAATGAAAAGTATCTTGCCCCACACCCACACCAACAAAACTCAGTGCACCGGGTAGACTCGAGCCCTCGCCCTTCGGATTGCATGTCCAACGTGCTATCCATGGGTCACGCCATGCAGCCCCTAGCAAACTGGAACTATATCCTGAAAAGAAACAAAGTTTTACATTAGTCAGGCCAAAAAAATAAATACCTGTGTTTCCGGTGGCCGTCCCCACCGACCCTATTTTTAAGGGGTCAACCCTAAAACTTTTCATGATTTATTTTTTTTTCATTTTTTTTTAAATTTGTTCTGATCAATGATTTATCACAATATATCGAGGTAAACAGAGAAACTTTCAGTTGTATCATCAACTTGTATGGAGTTTATGAGATAAATACATGTAGAATCTCACAGTATTTTGCTCCAAAAAGGAAAAAAAATCCCTACCGACCTACCCTATTTTTTTTAGAGCATGCAATAGGAAACACACCTATTTTTTTTGGACTCAGGATATAAAGTTATGAATCATAGTCTTAAAATGATATAATTTTTTTTTATTTCACATCGAAAAAGAATCACAGCTTATGCAAACCACTATCGATGGCACGGATGACCGCTTTAGTGTGTTCTTGATGTAGGGGGAAACATCTACATCAAGTACCACGCCGACGTGTTCGGGAGAACCACCGTACCACGCCGACGTGTTCGGGAGGACCACCGTACCACGCCGAGATGGCGAACTCGGGCGGCATTATTGAGAAGAGAGCGTGCAGCTACGCTTCCCGGATATTCTGTTTGTGACATACTTCCTCAGATATGCTTTTATTATTTCGTACTTACGTAAAATGATGACACAACCGATCAGATACGCCTATACTACGCCTGAATATATAGACTAGGACTACAAATATATTTATAAAAATATCGTCATTCTCTTTGAGAAGTAACGGTCAAGTATTATCTGTCTGTGTGTCATTTTTAAAACAAAATCATAACTTAAGTGAGAAACAGGAAGCCGAGTGTTCCCGTACAGTTTCGGTTAGCACGTACTTAAATATGGTCATAGATCTAGTACACGTAACCTTGAAATCATAGAGTTCCCTTTAAAATTAAACATATTTTTAAAAATATATATATGTCAAACTGAAGTTACCGCAAACAACGCCCCAAGTCTGATAGTTCAAGGCAACACTATTTTTTATTTTTTTCTATACTCTAGTGAAAATAATCATGAGTTGTTTTGCGCACTTATGAAATGTTATATGAACTCTTGATTGCTTGCTTTTATCGGGACGAACATAAAGAACTGCGCATATATAAGCGAAATATTATCTCAGCATTATCTGCCTGTGTGTCATATTTAAAACCAAATCAATTAAAAAAAAAAACATAAGTGAGATACAGGAAGCCTAGTGTTCCCGTACAGTTTCGGTTAGCACGTACTTAATCGTGGCCATATATTTAGATTTCCTGGTTGTATGCCCAATATATCTAGTACACGTAACCTTGAAATCATGGGGTTCCCTTTTAAATTAAACATATTTTTTAAAAAATATATATATGTCAAACTGAAGTTACCGCAAACAACTCCCCAAGTCTGATAGTTAAGGCAACATTATTTTTTACTTGTTTCTATACTCTAGTGAAGAAATCATGAGTTGTTTTGCGCACTTATGAAATGTTATATGAACTCTTGATTGCTAGCTTTTATCGGGACGAATATAAAGAACTGCGTATATTTAAACGAAAGATCGGTTATCTCAGCCAAGATTACGTTGTCAAATTTGACTTAAGGCGCTGACAGTCCGTGTCCTAGATTGTTAAAACAATGATAAAGAACAATTGAGTCCTCGAAATTTACATTTAGTGATAATTTAATCTAAGATCGCCAGTGAGATATACCAAGTTGACACGCGATACACAATTTTGTTAATAGATAAAACCTATTTAATAAATTAATTCTCTAATTATTATTGGCCCGTCGGTAGTATGTTGTTTGCGACTAGTTTTAATATATACATTGGTAATGGTTTTTACAAACATTATGTAAAGACGTAAATAGGTTTGGTTTATATATATATATATATAATAAGTGTGTTTATTTATATTGCGACTATGATATGCAGTAACCAAATTTATGACAAGGTCAGGTCAGAAACAGGTATATTTGTTATCTGCACTGTAGCGCGTCAATATGGTGTACGTTACAATATGAAAGGTGCTGTTTGGTGGCTTACATTATAGCATTAAGGCCCTAATTTCCCAGTGTAATGTGTATCGTATTTTCATAGGCCATTTTAAGAAATTTCCCAAACAGGAACTTAAGTGCTAATTTATTATTTTCTATAACTGTCAAACAATGCATCAACTTGTATTAATTGCATCAATAATTTAAATTTGCGCTTTAAATCAATAGTGCGAAAAGTCAAGTCGCGCGCTCCAAATTTCCATTTAAAATATTCTTCGCGCATTTTAAATCTTAAATTTTAAAAATCTCAGGATTTTGTGTTAAAAGGTTTTGACAGACCTGTATAAATCTTCCTCAAAGTAACTGCATCTATTATTACAATTTTCTGATATATACATTTATTAAACAAACGACACAAACAGTCCAAATGATTCAAGATAAGGAAAATGCGGGGTTTTATGCTTTTCATATCATTAGTCTATTTTAAGGTGTTCAGTACTTATGATTAACCATTTGGATTATGTATAACACATAACGACATGAATTAAAAGCAGCATGGCAAATTGCAACATGAAATCGTGTTATAAGTTTATTTAAACGCTTTTTATTAGCTATTAGTGTATATTTTAACGCTTTTAACACCTTAATTACCCCACCCACATAAATCAGAATCAAAGAATTTTGTATGTGAAAATGTATAACTATAATAAGCATTTTCATGAATATTTTTGTTAATACGCAAAATAGAATCGACGAAGAAGCTCTAGGGTGATACACAGACCACTGAATTTACTACTTCATATTGTAACTATTTGTTAGTATTGCTGCAGTTAAAATATCACCTGATTAGGATATACATCTTAATATAGATTGTGATGTCCTCCGTCATAGTATGGAAATAACCTTGGATTGAGCTGTTAGTATTTGAATGACAGTTAACTAAAAATACTGTTTTACGGTCAAGGACGGGGTGTATAGTAGTTGCCAACGACGACAAATATTTGTATTGCCTTAACGTGGTCGTCATTGATCTCGTTATGAATATTAAGCAGCATTAATAGGCAATCTAAGTATAATAACACAAAGATAATCATGTATATATGAATATAAAATAAAAGCATAGAAAGACACAAAGAAAGTACACAGTGATTTGGCAGAAGCAAAATCTCGTAACAAGAGAATAACCCATTAAAGGACAAGATAAGAGATAAACATCAAACGTTACCTTCCTCTCAGGATTTAGGTAGGCGTTATCATATAGGCCCCATAATCTTACCGGTCATCGCACAATCAAGGAGAAAAGCATAGTGCCGAACTGTAAATGTATCAACCACTAAACATAAGCTTATGATACATGTAAAATATTAGACATTTAGATTTCGAAGTATCAGAGAAGATTTTGAAAAGGTTTTCCTGTATAACGCAATGCAATGGTGTGACCCTTGGGGCCTGGTCAAACACGATTCCAGGGTGACCATTTTAATAACTTGGCAGAGGACAATAATCTTATGTTGCGTGCAGCGTATTAGACATTTAGCTCTTGTAGTTTCGGAGAAGATTCTTGTAGACTTCCTATATAACTATGTAAAACTGTGACCCCGAGACGGGACCATGGATTTGACCAAAGTGTCACCATTTTAATAAAATTGGTAAAAGTACCATATTCTCATGCAACATGCAAACATTTGGACCTCTAGCTCCTGTAGTGTCAGAAAAGAATGTGTTTTAATAGACTTTCCTATATAACTGTTTTTGTTTGTGACCGACACCCGCACATCACCTCACCCCACCCCCAGAATCAGGACCGTTGACCCCAGGGTCACGATTTGAACACAATTGGTAGAGAACCATAGGCGTCTTCTACATGCAAAATATATACTGTTTCAGAGAAGAGTTTTTAAAGAATTTCTATACGACTCTATGTAAATGTTTGACCCCTATGGCCTAGTTAAATATGACCCCAGAGTCACCATTTCAACAAACATGCTAGTGGACCACACGATTATGCTACATGCAGAATATTCGACCTATGACTGTTGTTATTTTAGAGAAGAGTTGTTAAAGATTATTTTATATGACTCTATGTAAATATATGCCACCTGGGGCGGGGACAAATATGACATTCTAACAAACTTGTAGTGGACCACACGTTTATGCTACATGCTTAATAGCAGACCTCTAGCTCTTACAGTGTCAGAGAGGAATATTGTACCTCCATAAGGCCTCTAGCTCTTACAGTGTCAGAGAGGAATATTGTACCTCCATTAGGCCTCTAGCTCTTACAGTGTCAGAGAGGAATATTGTACCTCCATAAGGCCTCTAGCTCTTACAGTGTCAGAGAGGAATATTGTATCTCCATTAGGCCTCTAGCTCTTACAGTGTCAGAGAGGAATATTGTATCTCCATTAGGCCTCTAGCTCTTACAGTTTTAGAGAGGCATATTGTATCTCCATTAGGCCTCTAGCTCTTACAGTGTCAGAGAGGAATATTGTATCTCCATTAGGCCTCTAGCTCTTACAGTGTCAGAGAGGAATATTGTATCTCCATTAGGCCTCTAGCTCTTACAGTGTCAGAGAGGAATATTGTATCTCCATTAGGCCTCTAGCTCTTACAGTGTCAGAGAGGAATATTGTATCTCCATTAGGCCTCTAGCTCTTACAGTTTTAGAGAGGAATATTGTATCTCCATTAGGCCTCTAGCTCTTACAGTGTCAGAGATGAATATTGTATCTCCATTAGGCCTCTAGCTCTTACAGTGTCAGAGAGGAATATTGTATCTCCATTAGGCCTCTAGCTCTTACAGTGTCAGAGAGGAATATTGTATCTCCATTAGGCCTCTAGCTCTTACAGTGTCAGAGAGGAATATTGTATCTCCATTAGGCCTCTAGCTCTTACAGTGTCAGAGAGGAATATTGTATCTCCATTAGGCCTCTAGCTCTTACAGTGTCAGAGAGGAATATTGTATCTCCATTAGGCCTCTAGCTCTTACAGTGTCAGAGAGGAATATTGTATCTCCATTAGGCCTCTAGCTCTTACAGTTTTAGAGAGGAATATTGTATCTCCATTAGGCCTCTAGCTCTTACAGTGTCAGAGAGGAATATTGTATCTCCATTAGGCCTCTAGCTCTTACAGTGTCAGAGAGGAATATTGTATCTCCATTAGGCCTCTAGCTCTTACAGTGTCAGAGAGGAATATTGTATCTCCATTAGGCCTCTAGCTCTTACAGTTTTAGAGAGGAATATTGTACCTCCATTAGGCCTCTAGATCTTACAGTTTTAGAGAGGAATATTGTATCTCCATTAGGCCTCTAGCTCTTACAGTTTTAGAGAGGAATATTGTACCTCCATTAGGCCTCTAGCTCTTACAGTTTTAGAGAGGAATATTGTACCTCCATTAGGCCTCTAGATCTTACAGTTTTAGAGAGGAATATTGTATCTCCATTAGGCCTCTAGCTCTTACAGTGTCAGAGAGGAATATTGTATCTCCATTAGGCCTCTAGCTCTTACAGTTTTAGAGAGGAATATTGTACCTCCATTAGGCCTCTAGCTCTTACAGTTTTAGAGAGGAATATTGTACCTCCATTAGGCCTCTAGATCTTACAGTTTTAGAGAGGAATATTGTATCTCCATTAGGCCTCTAGCTCTTACAGTGTCAGAGAGGAATATTGTATCTCCATTAGGCCTCTAGCTCTTACAGTTTTAGAGAGGAATATTGTATCTCCATTAGGCCTCTAGCTCTTACAGTGTCAGAGAGGAATATTGTATCTCCATTAGGCCTCTAGCTCTTACAGTGTCAGAGAGGAATATTGTATCTCCATTAGGCCTCTAGCTCTTACAGTGTCAGAGAGGAATATTGTATCTCCATTAGGCCTCTAGCTCTTACAGTTTTAGAGAGGAATATTGTACCTCCATTAGGCCTCTAGATCTTACAGTTTTAGAGAGGAATATTGTATCTCCATTAGGCCTCTAGCTCTTACAGTTTTAGAGAGGAATATTGTACCTCCATTAGGCCTCTAGCTCTTACAGTTTTAGAGAGGAATATTGTACCTCCATTAGGCCTCTAGATCTTACAGTTTTAGAGAGGAATATTGTACCTCCATTAGGCCTCTAGATCTTACAGTTTTAGAGAGGAATATTGTACCTCCATTAGGCCTCTAGATCTTACAGTTTTAGAGAGGAATATTGTACCTCCATAAGGCCTCTAGCTCTTACAGTTTTAGAGAGGATTTTTAGTTAGACCTCTATTAGGCCTCTAGCTCTTACAGTTTTAGAGAGGATTTTTAGTTAGACCTCTATTAGGCCTCTAGCTCTTACAGTTTTAGAGAGGATTTTTAGTTAGACCTCTATTAGGCCTCTAGCTCTTACAGTTTTAGAGAGGATTTTTAGTTAGACCTCTATAAGGCCTCTAGCTCTTACAGTTTTAGAGAGGAATATTGTACCTCCATTAGGCCTCTAGCTCTTACAGTTTTAGAAAGGAATATTGTACCTCCATTAGGCCTCTAGCTCTTACAGTTTTAGAGAGGAATATTGTACCTCCATTAGGCCTCTAGCTCTTACAGTTTTAGAGAGGAATATTATACCTCCATTAGGCCTCTAGCTCTTACAGTTTTAGAGAGGATGTTTAGACCTCTATTAGGCCTCTAGCTCTTACAGTTTCAGCGAGGATTTTTATACCTCTTTTAGGCCTCTAGCTCTTACAGTTTTAGAGAGAATGTTTAGACCTCTATTAGGCCTCTAGCTCTTACAGTTTCAGCGAGGATTCTTATACCTCGTTTAGGACTCTAGCTCTTACAGTTTTAGAGAGGATGTTTAGACCTCTATTAGGCCTCTAGCTCTTACAGTTTCAGCGAGGATTTTTATACCTCTTTTAGGCCTCTAGCTCTTACAGTTTCAGAGAGGATGTTTATACCTCTATTAGGCCTCTAGCTCTTACAGTTTCAGCGAGGATTTTTATACCTCTTTTAGGCCTCTAGCTCTTACAGTTTCAGAAAGGGTTTTTAGGACTCTATTAGGCCTCTAGCTCTTACAGTTTCAGAGAGGATGTTTAGATCTCTATTAGGCCTCTAGCTCTTACAGTTTCAGAGAGGAGTTTTAGATCTCTATTAGGCCTCTATCTCTTACAATTTTAGAGAGGATATTTAGACCTCTATTAGGCCTCTAGCGTTTACAGTTTCAGATAGGATATTTAGACTTCTATTAGGCCTCTAGCCCTTCGTTTTAGAGAGGATTTTTAGACCTCTGTTATGCCTCTAGCTCCTAGTTTTAGAGAGTATTCTTAGACCTCTATTAGGCCTCTAGCTCTTACAGTTTTATAGCGGATTTTTAGATCTCTATTAGGCCTCTAGCTCTTACAGTTTCAGAGAAGATTCTTAGTCCTCAATTAGGCCTCCAGCTCTTACAGTTTTATAGCGAATTTTTAGATCACTATTAGGCCTCTAGCTCTTACATTTTTAGAGAGGATTTTTAGATCCCTATTATGCCTCTAGCTGTGACTGTTTTAGAGAGGATTTTTAGACCTCTACCATGCCTCAAGCTGTGACAATTTTAGAGAGGATTTTAGACCTCTATAGGGGCTCTATCTCTTACAGTTTCAGGGAGGATTTTTATACTTCGTTTAAGGCTCTAGCTCTTACATTTTTTTTAGAGGATTTTTGACCTCTATTATGCCTCTAGCTCTTAGAGTTTCAGAGAGGATTTTTTTTTTAAAGATTTCCGGCATAACGCTGTGTAAAACTGTTACTTCATGCGCTTGGCCATGGCCATATTTTTTACCCAAGAGTCACCATTTTAAAAAGTATTGGTAGAGTATTCTGGGCTTATGTTGATTGGAATATATTAGACCTGTAGCTCTTATAGTTTCAGAGAAAACTTCTTTTTTAAAGAAACCTGATTTTTTATTTAAAATGGGGAGAAAACTCTAATAACAGGAATCAGCCGCCCTATTCGCACTGTTATCATGGATTTCATGTTTCTCTATAAGGTACTCAATAACATTTACAAGTAAGAATTTGTCCTTTGAGATGGTAAAAAAAGATTGTATGGCACATAGCATATTATGCGTGAATTGAATTCTTAAATTCGCAAGTAGTTTTATTTCCATGATTATATTTTAAATACCCATTAATTTTTATAACCGTTAGTTTCTGATTTCTGGTATTTTTTTGCTGACCTGGAAAACTTGACAAATTTAGCTGGGTTTTATTATATAGATCATAAATATTAATTCATATGATGATGTAAGGCTAATACAATCTTGGTTTAAGACGTAATATTTTTTTTAATATACATGTATGTTTAACTGCTAGCAGTATGAACACCATATCAATTTTAACAACAAAAACGCACAGTGTCCTAGTATTTTCCAGACCAGGGATGTAAGATGAGGTTTATATTATACACGTGCGCATATCATAAGAAACTGAAGCACATCATGATATTGTTCTTTTGTATTTGTATTGGCATTAATTATTTTTTCAGATCGCCTCCAATCCTTTTAAAACATGGCGTGATGTATGGATTCTGGTATAGGTGTGAAACCACTAATTATTTTCCCCATAGACACCAATGTTAAAGTGTCACATATTAATGATTTGCTGCAAATTCAACTCAAGTATGGATAATGCAGCAGTGTAATGTTCATATAGAAAACTAATTTTCCACTTGAAAAATCACCAGAAAAGGTGGACAAGACATGTAAGAAAGTTCTTGCTAGTTTACTAAACAGGTCAAGGGTACAGCTGTTTTCATTGCTCACACAGTATAAGCATAGAGTCGAAATTTCGAAAATGTTCATCAGTGATCCAGTAAAACTTATTGATACGCTTCTTATACATACAACCACAAAATCGAATAGAAATGGGCAGTTTTCCCCTACTTATAATGCCCCTTTTCATCAAAAAAGGAGGGATTACTTTTTATTAAAGCTACATTCCACTACACCTCGGAGGCTTACATGTAATTAGTGATGGTGAACCTATATAGTTGTTATAACAGTCCGTATTTAAAAGCTGTAAGAATTAAGAATTAAAATTAAGTTGGTATACATATAATGATAGAAATGTACTTACATTGAATTGTCGAAGAAACACGCTTTAATTTATATTTTCCTAAAGTACACAACTAACTTGACGTGCGTTTAAATTTAAGACTGATATCTTGTAACACTTCTGTATTATTTTCTATCTCAACTTATTTATTGTGTCATTGGTCGACCTATACTTGGCTACGATATCTGTTTATACTGCATACATTAATACAATTTACTAAGTATGCACCTGGCAGCAATGCTTAATTTGCCACAGTGTTTTACATTGCAAATGTTCAACATTGGTGTCTTATATCACCAAAGCGCGCAGTTGTGAACGCATACTATATAAAGTAATCCCTAAAGAGAAAATGTTGATAATATAAAAACTTCCTATAATCTCATGACACAGACTGCTTTGAAGATGTATATTGTTGCGTATAGAAGTATTTAATTACGTATTAAATGTATGCATATATGAATATGAAAATGCCGTTATAGTACCTGAAAATTAAAAAAAAGGTGCTACAAACGGCAAAATATAACAAAACTCGCTTTTACACGCAGGGCTACCGTTACCATAAACGTCGTAAACCCTTTGCAACATTTTATTATCGTAACCTGATCTTCTTTCCACATATAAACGTAATTTAAGAATTTTTCTGCGACAATGATATCACAAGCTGACTTCTATGATGACGTCGTAAGATCCTTGATCATGATCACTTTCATACTATCTTTGTTAAACTTGTTAAAATTTTATCAAAATAGGTTACGACCCTATCATTTTTGCAACGCACTGCATGCTTGGTGGTGGACCCATTTACAGTTCGCCACTATGCTTTCTATTTGACTGTGCGATGACCGGACAGGCTGCGGACCCTATGATGACGTCTACCTAAAGCCCAAAAGGACGATGACGTTTGATCTTGTCTTGTCTTGTCGTGCCCTCAATGGTTTGTTCTCGTGTTGCTCTGGCTTCTTTGTGTTAACAATGTAACAGAAAACACGCAGACTCAAAAACATTGATCTTCCGAATTAAAGCATGCTGTTGGCTAATAAAACATGTACATTCCTACGTACAAGGTACAAAATCAGCTCGGAACTGAGCCGGAGATAAAAGCATGATACAGTTACAATCTCCCCAGGTAGGTAGCCCTTTAATGACCCCTAACAAATTGACTGCAATAAAAAGTGGTCAGTGCTAATGTGAAACAGCTGGCCTCTGTGAGAGACCCACTCAGCAAGTAAGAGTCAGGATAAATGGACAAATCATGAAATAACACATGATGCAAAAATCAGTTTCAATGATATATATTGTTACTAACGTTAGCATCACTTGCTTTAAAATTATAAAAAAAATAATGTATTTCTAAATTGTATTATATGACAATTTAGGAAAGTTAATAATTATCATAAATAAAATTGTGATGTAAATGACAGTTCTCAGTGACTAGTATTATCAAAAATAAGTAAACTGTATAATACTATACATAAACTAATTGATGTACATACTGTTAATTTATCGTTCATGTACATGTATATTTAGTAGCACACATAATGTTCATGCATATTTAGTATCACACATAATGTTCACGCATATTTAGTATCACACATAATGTTCACGCATATTTAGTATCACACATAATGTTCATGTATATTTAGTATCACACATAATGTTCATGCATATTTAGTATCACACATAATGTTCATGCATATTTAGTAGCACACATAATGTTCAGGTATATTTCGTTTCACACAGAATGTTCTAGTATATTTAGTAGCACACGTTATGTTCGTGTATATTTTGTTTCACACATAATATTGATGTATATTTAATAGCGCACATAATGTTCATGCATATTTAGTATCATTCATAATGTTCAGGTATATTTAGGATCACCCATAATGTTCATGTATATTTAGTATCACAAATAATATGCATGTATATTTAGTAGCACACCTATTTAGTATCGCACATAATGTTCATGTATATTTAGTACCACACCTATTTAGTATCGCACATAATGTTCATGTATATTTAGTGTCACACATAATGTTCATGTATATTCAGTATCACACATAATGTTCATGTATATTTAGTAGCACAAAAACTGTTCATGTATATTCAGTATCACACATAATGTTCATGTATATTTAGTAGCACAAATACTGTTCATGTAAATTCAGTATCACACGTAATGTTCATGAATATTTAGTAGCACAAATACTGTTCATGTAAGTTCAGTATCACACATAATGTTCATGTATATTTAGTAGCACAAATACTGTTCATGTAAATTCAGTATCACACGTAATGTTCATGAATATTTAGTAGCACAAATACTGTGCATGTAAATTCAGTATCACACGTAATGTTCATGAATATTTAGTATCACACATAAAGTTCATGTATATTTAGTTTCACACAGAATGTTCATGTATATTCAGTATCACACGTAATGTTCATGTATATTTAGTAGCACAAATACTGTTCATGTAAATTCAGTATCACACGTAATGTTCATGAATATTTAGTAGCACAAATACTGTTCATGTAAATTCAGTATCACACATAATGTTCATGTATATTTAGTAGCACAAATACTGTTCATGTAAATTCAGTATCACACGTAATGTTCATGAATATTTAGTAGCACAAATACTGTTCATGTAAATTCAGTATCAAACGTAATGTTCATGAATATTTAGTATCACCCATAATGTGCATGTATTTTTAGTAGCACACGTAGTATGCAGGTATATTTCATAGCACACATAATGTTAATGTATATTTAGTATCACATATACTGTTCATGTATATTAAGTAGCACGCATAATCTTCATGTATATTCAGTATCACACATAATGTTCATGTATATTTAGTAGCACACGTAGTATGCAGGTATATTTCATAGCACACATAATGTTAATGTATATTTAGTATCACGCATAATCTTCATGTATATTCAGTATCACACATAATGTTCATGTATTTTAAGTAGCACACATATTGTTCATGTATATTTAGTATCACACGTAGTATGCAGGTATATTTCATAGCACACATAATGTTAATGTATAATTAGTATCACATATACTGTTCATGTATATTTAATAGCACACATACTGTTCATGTATATTAAGTAGCACGCATAATGTTCATGTATATTCAGTATCACACATACTGTTCATGTATATTAAGTAGCACACATAATGATCATGTATATTTATTATCACATATACTGTTCATGTATATTTAGTATCACACATAATGTTCATGTATATTTATTATCACATATACTGTTCATGTATATTTAGTATCACACATAATGTTCATGTATATTTAGTATCACACATAATGTTCATGTATATTTAGTATCAGACATAATGTTCATGTATATTTAGTATCACACATAATGTTCATGTATATTTAGTATCACACATAATGTTCATGTATATTTAGTGTCACATGTACTGTTCATGTATATTTAGTAGCACACATAATGTTCATGTATATTTATTATTACATATACTGTTCATGTATATTTAGTATCACACATAATGTTCATGTATATTTAGTATCACACATAATGTTCATGTATATTTAGTATCACACATAATGTTCATGTATATTTAGTGTCACATGTACTGTTCATGTATATTTAGTAGCACACATAATGTTCATGTATATTTATTATCACATATACTGTTCATGTGTATTTAGTATCACACATAATGTTCATGTATATTTAGTATCACACATAATGTTCATGTATATTTAGTATCACACATAATGTTCATGTATATTTAGTATCACACATAATGTTCATGTATATTTAGTGTCACATGTACTGTTCATGTATATTTAGTAGCACACATAATGTTCATGTATATTTATTATCACATATACTGTTCATGTATATTTAGTATCACACATAATGTTCATGTATATTTAGTATCACACATAATGTT
Organism: Cyrtodaria siliqua; assembly: GCA_037043455.1. Classification (NCBI taxonomy): domain Eukaryota; kingdom Metazoa; phylum Mollusca; class Bivalvia; order Adapedonta; family Hiatellidae; genus Cyrtodaria; species Cyrtodaria siliqua. Next base: position 5,885 of record JAWPHD010001934.1, on the reverse strand, counting down.
CATGTATATTTAATGTCACATGTACTGTTCATGTATATTTAGTAGCACACGTAATGTTCATGTATATTTAGTGTCACATGTACTGTTCATGTATATTTAGTAGCACACATAATGGTCATGTATATTTAGTGTCACATGTACTGTTCATGTATATTTAGTAGCACACGTAATGTTCATGTATATTTAGTGTCACATGTACTGTTCATGTATATTTAGTAGCACACATAATGTTCATGTATATTTAGTGTCACATGTACTGTTCATGTATATTTAGTAGCACACGTAATGTTCATGTATATTTAGTATCACACATAATGTTCATGTATATTAAGTAGCACACATAATGTTCATGTATATTTAATGTCACATGTACTGTTCATGTATATTTAGTAGCACACGTAATGTTCATGTATATTTAGTGTCACATGTGCTGTTCATGTATATTTAGTAGCACACATAATGTTCATGTATATTTAGTGTCACATGTACTGTTCATGTATATTTAGTAGCACACATAATGTTCATGTATATTTAGTGTCACATGTACTGTTCATGTATATTTAGTAGCACACATAATGTTCATGTATATTTAGTGTCACATGTACTATTCATGTATATTTAGTAGCACACGTAATGTTCATGTATATTTAGTGTCACATGTACTGTTCATGTATATTTAGTAGCACACATAATGTTCATGTATATTTAGTGTCACATGTACTGTTCATGTATATTTAGTAGCACACATAATGTTCATGTATATTTAATATCACACATGATATCGATGTGTATATTTAGTATCACACATAATGTTCAAAAAGTGAAAATAGATTTAAAAAACAACAAGTTTTCTCCTCTGAAACTACAAGAGATACTGATATGGGACCTTTACTAAAATGATCACCATGATGTTGGTTCTTGATAAAAACGATATTATTCTGATTCGACATTAAACATAGCTAAGCGGCCATCTTTGTTTACACATAGTTATATAGGAAACACCTTTGGCAAATACTCCTCTGAAACCACTTCATAGATTCTCATGAAACTTAACAGGAATACTACTCTTGAAGTCTAGTTGGTCCTAAGTAAAAGTCAGGTCGACTGAAAATTCAAGATAGCCCACACAATTAAAAATAGATTTTAAAAATAGAATTCTGTTGCGAATAATTCTCAAAAACCATAAATGATACTGATTTGGAACCTTTACCAAAATGACTGGCATAGCCTGTATTTGATTTAAAAAAAAAATGATTTGACGTCAAAAATGCCTCCATCAAACAGGACCATCAGCAGTCATCTTTGTTTACAGAGAGTTGTATAGGAAAATATTGTGGCAACTAATCCTCCGAAACTACTTGATGGATTTTCATGAAACTTTACAGGAATGTTACTCTTGTTAAATAACTGATTGTCAATTGGGAGATATTGAAAATAAAATGCATTAACTGTGACCTGACAACTGTAAGGGCTGCTTGGACTTAGACATGCCTCCTCCAAACATGGCAACAAAACACTTTTATCATGCAGATATGCACTTTTCTGCCTAATAAAGGGGTGACCTATTAAATTTTGTTTTAATTAGGCACTGACCAATAGAGCAAATCAATGCGGAATCCCTCGGCGTTTATTGTACGTAACGTTATCTGACGTTATGCACGTAACTTTGCATGACGTCATAAAAAAAAAAAAAAAAACATGGCGACGTCCTCGTACCATTCTGAGAAATAGGTAATAATAGTAATTCATACAGAAAATATGGATAATCTACATGATAAATAGAATATTATGTCAGTGCCTTTTACTATCAAGTTTATTAGGCTCGGCACGAAAACGAAGAGAGCCTCGCCATTCTTCGTTTTCTAAGCCTCGCCTAATAAACTTGATAGTAAAAGGCACTGACATAATATTCTCTATATATTGTTTAATGGTTAACAAACATTACCCACTTCAAACGTGACAAACATATACAAAGTTATGATATAGCTGTTCACATCTTCAGGACAGCGTTTCATGGTCACGGACCTCTTGTTAATTTAAGGAATATTTATATATGAATATTTTACCCTTAATTTATTTTGTATGAGTGTATATCACTGAAACTGATTTTTGCATCAAATGCAGTGTTATTTCATGATTTGTCCATTTATCCTAAATCTTATTTGCAGAGTGGGTTTCACAGAGAGGCCAGCTGTTTCACATTAGTATTGACCACTTTTTACTGCAGTCAATTTGTTAGGGGTCATTAAAGGGCTTCTACCTGGGGAGATTGTAACTGTATCATGATTTTATCTCTGGCTCAGATCCGGGCTGATTTTGTACCTTGGTGGAGGAAGACCCCAGGTGCCACTCCGGACAATTTGCATGTACAGGAGGGCACGTAGGTAGAACCACCGACGTTCCACAAGCAGCTGGGTAGTTGTAAAAAAAAAAGAACAAACTAATGATGTTTGCTAAAACATATGTTTCTATAAGTGCCATTTTGCTTTTTAATACCATTTTTTTATATCACCGAGTCTACTTAGTGATATCACCGAGTCTACTTAGTGATATCACCGTTAGTGATATCACCGAGTCTACTTAGTGATCCCGAGTCTACTTAGTGATATCACCGAGTCTACTTAGTGATATCACTGATATGAATATGTGATGTCACTTTCGAATATGTGATATCGCATATTCATTCCCTATAGGAGATATCACCAATTCGAATATGTGATATCATCTATTCAAATACTTTATATCAAACATACATTTTGAATGTATGTCACTTATTCAAATATATGATATTCCAGACGTGGTATTAAGACAGCAACACTATTTCCATATTCAAATAACTGACCACATCAGCACAAAACAAAGTACTAGTAAATAATTATCAATAATACTGTATAAATATTTTAGGGCAAATGTTATTAAATCCGTACCATCACTCCAGATTTAAAGAATATTTAGAAACTGAACATAACTTTGAAATTAGAAACCATGGCATTGGCTTATCAGTGAATGGTATTATTAGCATGCTACAATAACGATCAGTGAGGTCTGTGCCACGCTTCTAGTGAACTATGGGCCGTCCGTAGCCGAGTGGTTAGAGTCTCTGATTTGAAATACCTTGCTCCTCACCGCTGTGGGTTCGATCCCTCAGGGGCCTATGAATCTTTATGTGAGGAAGCTATCCAGCTGGCTTGCGCAACGTCGGTGATTCTACTCAGTTGACCGCCCGTGCACGAAAATTGCCCGGAGGGGCACCTGAGATCCTCTTCCACCAGTGGAAGCTGGAAAGTCGCCATATGACTGTTGGTGCGACTATAAAATCCAATTCAATTCAATTTTAGTGAAATATTAATTGAGGGCTGTCTAATATCCAACTCTTAGCTAAAAGTGCCTAGCAATTCAGATTGTTGACGAAAACTGGGAGAGTGAATTGAGAGAACGACATTCTTCATAGGAAAATGCCACACAAATGCGTTACTATGAATGTAAAACACATATTGTATTTCCCGTTACACCGTCAGATGTAACCGTTATTACTAATGTTCATATACTAAGTATGCATTTAAAATAAAGAAAATATGTTCTGAGCTCTATTTAAGCTATTGATATTTGCGGTGTGTGTTAATAGGGTCATTACCACTAATCAGAATGACAGAAGGGATGTAGTGTAAGCGTGATTACGATTAACCCTGTGTATTACATTGCGTCTTAAAGTCATATATATGCTTATTGTTAACCTTAACGGAGATGATAGAGACTTTGTGCAAGGTACTTGTGTATAATATTACCGTCATATTTGCATTAAATCCCGGCCTTTAATAGAAACAACTGATTAGAAACGTACGCTTCGTTAAAAAGGACCCTGGTAAAAAGGTACATTGACTTTTTAACTCTTGCGTTTACATAAACATTACCTGTGATGGTCAGATACCACTATTGATTTGGGGCTTCTGATTGGTTGAAAAAAGTATAGGGCATATAGTCAGATTGTAAGGTAGATTCTGATTGGATTAAATTACCCAAATCATAACAAATCCCCATAAACATCAAAATATTATGTTTCCATCATAAAATATGTTGATTTAGGATATTTTGACTGAAATTTGCATTTTTATGGATACAATTTAACTGAGGGTATATTTGCAAAAAGTAAAATTTCTTTACTGCCGTTCTGGGGGTGGCCACCTCCAGTGAACTATTAGAGGCTGAAAGCATCAGATTATCCCCAATTTGCTGGTCATTTTTGAGTGTCTCTAAGATAGTTCTTCAAAAACAGTTAGGTTTTATCATCCGTTCCGATATAGGAATAGGGGTTGTAGGCCAAAAGGCTATAATGGAGGCCTATGGGAAATGCAATAGTGGTATATGACCTAAAGCTAGATTCTGCATGTGGTAAAAGTGAAAGTAGACATATTTTTTTTCTAACACAATGATTTGAAAGTGTGAGAAATGTTGAATTATGTTGTATTTGACTTTTCTTGTAACTTTTTTAATGATTTTTAAATATTTGAAAATTTCATGATGCAATATAGGTAATTTAAATTCTTTTATTAGGGTTGTGGACACAAAATTAGCCATACCTGACACCTGGTATACACAATTGGCCTGTAATGCACCTATTTGACTCAATTAAAGGTATATCTAGTAAGTTTATTAATTTCTGAAGGCTTTGCATACATTGCTGCATCTGTCTGCTAAGATGTCGAAAAGGCGCTTACGTCTGTTTTGAAAAGCTGTTGAGGTAAACTCTGACTCTGAGTTCATCGCGTCTTGACGGTTAGTGTTGATATGCAAATATGTTATGCGGTTTAATACATTTTACAAATTAAATAATTTAGTTGGCAAAAAATATGACATTTTCTAAAAAAAATTAAAGTTTTTATCTACCCCACCCACTTCATTTTAATGAATTTTCATGAATCTGTACTGTTAACAGTGCTTTTTGGCTGCATGGTTGCATGAAAATGACCTGTAAAGGTGGCACAAGCAATATCTAATAAAAAAATACATTAAATTGTACAGTTACAGGCAATCATGTGTAATGAGCATATTGTAAAACATGGCATGGCCTTAAAAATGGAGTTGGGGAGATATTCTCAGAATTATTTTTTGTCATTTTTAAAGTGAAAAGTTGCATTTCTTGATGGTTTCACATATATAAACTGCTGCATAATGTTAATTAATCATTTGAAGGCAGAGTTTGAATATATACAAAACAATGGCATTTTTGGGTAAAATCTGCTATTTTGAGCCCTGAAAATCACAAATATAATTTTTCAGTAGAAATGATTTCCAAGAGAGCTTCAACTGGTTGAAAATCACATGTTATTGATGAAATCAATTCAAATCACTTCATTTGAAACAAAAGATTGGAACGGTTTTCGAGATATGGCATTTTGAAGATTCTGGATTTACGCGTAAAAATCGCATGAATTTGACATCAGCGAAGCACTTTAAAGCCCTCATAATTTGTAGAAAAGTATTTTTTTCTAAAAACAGAAGACACCATTTTCCTCGAATGAATGTATGAAACAATTTAGCCAGAAAAAACAAACTCAGTTAGGTTGAATGTCTATTTAGGTCAGATACCACTATTGATTTGGGGCTTTTGATTGGTGAAAAAAGTATAGGGTCTATTAGGGCATATAGTCAGATTGTAAGGTAGATTCTGATTGGATTAATTACCCAAATCATAACAAATCCCATAAAACATCAAAATATTATGTTTCCATCATAAAACATGTTGATTTAGGTTTTTGACTGAAATTTGCATTTTTATGGATTCAATTTAACTGAGGGGTATATTTGCAAAAAGTAAAATTTCTTTACTGCCATTCTGGGGTGGCCACCTCAGTGAACTAGTAGAGGCTGAAAGCATCAGATTATCC